>JASDQU010504382.1:17057-31022 GCA_032191745.1 Picea mariana | reverse complement strand
CTTTTCATCCCGCAATGCACTTGGTGATGCCACATAGATCTTTTAATATACCACGGTTTCAATTGTGGGACCGTTCAAGAATTTTATCATTTGAGCATGTTGCATCGCCGCAATGAAACGTGGTCGTTGATCTAGTCGAGATCTATGATCTGGGTGCACCTACTAATTTTAGCGCCACCGCTAAGATTTATTAGCCTGTCAACTTTAGGATCATTCTAATTGTGCTTGGAGATGGTACTACTTTGGCGCTGAATAAGAACACTTTCTAGAGGATGATCTTACGCAGTGGTCTGATGTCACTATGTTGACGTGTCATGAAAAGGGAAGTGACATGTGTCGGTGCCAGTTGGATTCTAGGTGTCATGACTGATGAGAGCACCACATGTATGAACTAATCACTACCACATATTTTGGCACTTCAGAGATTGGGGGCGGTCTGCATATAGAGATGGATTTCTGAAGTGAACGATGACCATCGATCTAAGGAGGACACGCGACAACAATCGGTGGAGTTTGGGAGAAAATAGCTTGGATGAAAGTGAGAGGGGAGAAGCTAAAACTCTTGAAGCCCGAAGTGCGGAAGTAAATCATGACCGTCCGATGGAGAAGAATGTGTGGCACTTGATCTGCAACTCTGGGAGAAAGTACTCCAAAGGAAAATGAGAGGGGAAGCCTCGAAGTCCCAAAGTAAACTACCATCGTTAGACTTGGATGGACATGTGACAACAATCGGTGGACTTGGGGAGAAAACACTCTGGATGAAAGAGAGAGGGGAGAAGCTAAAACTCCCGAAGCCCTAAGTCCCAAAGTAAATCATGAATGTCTAATGGAGAAGTACATGTGGCAGGAGATCCTCCACTTTGGGGATTTAGTATTTTGGAGACTTGCACCTTGGAATGCCCGAAGCCTGGAGTTTTGTAGTAAATCCTCACCATTGAAATCAAAAGGACACGTGGTACCAAATCTCTCACTTCAGGGATAACCACTTCAGAAGAAAGATGGATGTGTGAAGCGAGAACTCTTGAAGCCCAGAATTCTGAAGTAAATCTCCATCGTTGAAAACAAAATGACACGCGGTGCCAGATCTCTCACTTCGGGGATAACCACTTCGGAATATAGTTAGATGTGTGAAGCGATAATTTCTAAAGCCTAGAGTTCCAAAGTAAATCTCTGCCATTTAAATCAAAATGACATGTGGCACCGGATATCTCACTTCGGGGATAACCACTTTGGAAGAAAGTTGGATGTGTGAAGCGAGAACTTTCGAAACCCGGAGTTCCGAAGTAAATATCCATCGTTGAAATCAAAAGGACACGCGATGCCAGATCTTCCACTTCGGGGACTTAGCACTCCAGAGAGTTTGTGCTCTCTTTTCTGTCTACTTAGCCCCTTCCCTTAGTTTATCCATCTTCCAAACTGATTTATCATTCCACTAGATGTTGAGGTCAAGCTTCCCTGCAACGTTTCGTGGCACAACAAAATATCCTGCCTATAACAAGAGAAATCTGTAAGATCTTCGCTAAATAAAATTGTTAATTGTAAATAGTAAAATAATTTTGAAATATAAAGAGATTGTATAGATCTGTTTACAGAGAGCTTATTAAAAAAAGTCTGATGGAATTTGTTACCTAGATAGTCATAGTAATTATTCAAATTGTTAACTTTATCCAATCACCAACGTCATTAACAATGTAAGAGGGAAGAAATCTAAAGTTCAAAAAAGATCAAAATTATACATGTTCCAACATCCCCCATGTGCCCAATAACTATGGGATGTGACCACTCACACCCACCCTCTTACATGTATTCAATGATTGGCTTTGGGAACACTCAATCAGAAATTAGTAGGTTCATATACCAATAACAAATTTAGGAAAATTGGGTTGAATTAATATACATGGATAATTCCCCTTTGGACCCCTCTTGAACATTCTCTTAGACCCTCCATATCTTGTGGATTAATTTAGACCCCATCTCAATCCATTTCCCCTTAACAACTGGCATCACATTTTATTTATTAAAACTTAGAAATACATTTCGCATATACATCACTTTGGCCATATCCACACATTATATCTACATAAGCATTAATTAAACTAGGGATTATAGTGGGGATGTTACAACCCCCCTCCCCCACAATTGTGTTTTTTTCTCGGTGCACACTATGTTGATATACATATATGCAAATTTATACCACAATACTTAGAAAATAAAATTATGAAATTTCACAACTCCAACATAAGTTCCAACCATAATCTCTTGTTCCTTTCAACTCGTTGACTTAAGGAATGCATGATTCATTTATCATGGATAATCCAAGGAATGTACCATTTTTTTTTATCATGGTTAACCCAAGGAATTGTCCCCTTGTTTATCAGGGTCCCCAGTGCATTTGGCTAGAGCTTCAAGATGTGGTTCTAAACTCTAGTTGCTCAAAATGGAGTCTTGCATTCTTTTTTCTTCAAAATTGTCAACAAATTGTGGGTATTCTTCCTGCATGTTTTATTGATGCTACCATGTAGAATATTCAGGACTGTAGAAGCTCCATTGAACCTTTACTATCCCTATGGCCTTGTTCCTGAGAAGTTTGAATTTCCAATCCATGATGCGTACTGGTTCCACTTGGAAATCCCCTTCATGCTCCAAACGGATCACATTCCAATCAATTATGTGGTTATGGTCAGACACATATTTCTTTAATAATGACATGTGAAATACATTATGTASTYTCATGGATGCAGAAAATGCTAGCATGTATGCAATTGGCCCTATCTTTTCTAATATTTCAAAATTTCCACAATATCTTACTACCAACTTTAGGAAACTTTCTAATCTTAGCGAACTTCTCTTCACCTTCAATTTTAAGAACACATGTTCTCCCACTTTAAAATATCTAAACACTTTATTATTGTCTGCATAAATCTTCTTCCTATCCTGGGAAGCCTTTAAATTATACTTTATCTTTGCCATGTTCTCTTCCATTTCCTTTATCAAATTTGTCCTAACAACTACTTTGTCTATTGGATTATCCCAACTCAGAGGTGTATTACACTTTCTGCCATACAATGCTTCAAATGGACTCATTTTTAATGAGGCTCGATATCCATTATTGTAAGAAAATTTAACTAAATGAATAATCTTCCCACTTTGATGGTTGAACCATCAAATACATTCTAAGCATATCCTCAATTATTCTCTTAGTCGTCTTTGTTTTCCCATCAGATTTTGAGTGATACATTATATTGAGATTTAAATTTATCCCAAATCCTTTGAACAAACCCTTCCAAAAATTGGAAGTAAACTTTGTATATCTATCTGAAATGATGGCCTTAGACACCCCATATATCCTAGCAACTTCTTTCATACAAATTTCTGCAATATTTGTTTCCTTGTGTGTTTTCTGCACAAGAATGAAATGGGATGCCTTAGTCAATTTGTCCACCACCACGATAATGGAATCATGTTGCTTCACTATTCTAGGAAGCTTTGTAATAAAATCCATTGTAACAACTTCCCACTTCCATTTTGGAATGGGAAATAGTTGTAACAACCCAACTAGATGCTTATGCTCAGTCTTCACTTTCTGACACTCTGGATATCTAGCTATATAGTTAGCCACTTCTTTCTTCATTCTTGGTAAAAAATATTGGCTTCTTATAGTTGCAATTATCTTCTGATATCCTAGGTGCCCAACATATGACATATTGTGTATTTCCTTTAGCACTACATTTTTCATCTCACTGGAATTCAACACATACACTTTTCCTTTGTACATGAGAATTACATCTTCTTTCAACTCATAATAATTAAATTTCTACTGAAAATTACCTTACTGTAATGTTTCTTTTATTTTTAGATATTGTTGATATGAATTTGCCGATGCAATAATATTATATTTCAAATTAGTCCTATACATGCTAATGACTACAATATGCTTCTCATGTGCTCTCCTGCTGAGTTCATCAACCACTTGATTCTCTTTTCCTTTTATATGCTTAATTTCAAAGTCATACTCACTTAGAAATTCCAGCCATATGGTTTGTCTGCCATTTAATGTTGGCTGTCCAAAAAAAAATTTCAGACTATAGTGGTCTATCCTTAGCTCGAATTTCTTCCCCATAAGGTAATGTCTCCACATTTTTAATGCATGTACAATTAATACTAACTCTAGATCATGGGTAGCATAGTTCCTCTCATGCTCTTTTAATTTTTTGGACTCATAGCATACCACATCATCCTTTTGAATGAGGACTCCACCAAGGACTCCACCAAGCCCTTCCTTACATGCATCAGTGAACACAACAAAATCTTCATCTAGATCTGTGATATTTAATATTGGTGCACTTGTCAAGATGTCTTTCAATTGCTAAAATCTCTATTCACACTTGGAAGTCCATTCAAATTTCACTCCCTTCTTTTGCAAGGAGGTGATTGGGATTGCAATCTTTGAGAATCCTTTTATGAATCTTCGGTAATAGTCATAAAGACCCATGAATGATCTGACCTCTATCACATTTATTGGAATTAGCCATCCTCTAATGGCCTCTACTTTCTCAGGATTCACTACTTTCCTTCTGCTGAAATTATATCCCCCAAGTAGTGAATCTTTCTTTGATAAAAGAGGCACTTACTGAGCTTATCATACAAATTATGCTCTCTTAAAACTTGCAACACCATTCTTAAATTCTTCTCATGTTCCTATTATGACTTAGAGTAGATTAATATATCATCTAGGAACACAATTTGAAACTTGTCCAAGTACTCCCTAAACACTCCATTCATCAAGCACATGAAAATAGTTGGGGCATTTGATAGTCCAAATGGAACTATGTGAATTCATAATTTTCGTATCTTGTTCAACATGTTGTCTTGTTGATATCTTCTTCCTTTATTCTCACTTGATGATAACCCTATCTCAATTCAATCTTGGAAAAATTTCTTGCACCTTTCAAGTGATCAAACAAATCATCAATCCTTGGAAAAGGATATTTGTTCTTTATGGTGACCTTATTTAGTTGTCTGAAATCAATACACAACCTTAAGGTTCCATCTTTATTCTTTAGAAAAATAACTAGTGCTCTCTAATGTGACACACTTGGGCATATATACCCCTTCTTTAACAACTCTTCAAGCTGCATCTGCAACTCTTTCAACTCTGGCATGCCCATTTAATACAATGTCTTGGACACTAGGGAAACTCCTGACACTAAACCAATAGAGAAATCAATGTATCTCTTTGGCTACAATACCAAGATTTCCCTTCAAACATATTCAAAATCCCTCAAGACCAAATGGTCCTCAATGCTTTACACTTTATCTCTAGATGCCTCTTCCATATGGGATGCAAAAACTTGACATCCCTTCTTGAAAATATTTTTCAAATACATAGCTAAAATCTATCTAACAACTATAGATATTGTAATTCCTTGAACCTTTCCTTGATTCCCTTCTTCATCAATACATGTGATTTTCTTGTTGTAACAATCTAAGACAACATGGTATTTTTCCAACCAATTTGTGTAATTAGACAATCATATGAACCCAATGGAACGATGTTTACATCTACCTTCATGTTGATCCTATTCATGTCTATCGAACAATCTTTAACCAACTCATTTATCTTCCTCTTAGCCTAGGTGGCTAACAAAACTAACCAATGTTTCTTATTCTTACTCCTTCCACTTCAATCATGGGGGATTGATACTCTGCTTGATTGTTGTCCAAGGATGCATAAATCCTTGGCATGTTTCCTCCCATGTCTTCCACTTTTTTAGCCTCCTGAATGTTGTGGACAGTCCTCATTCTTTCCCCTTTGTGAGGGCATCCCCTATATAAGTGATTTTCCTCACAACCCTAACATTGTATAGGTTGTTGCCTTGGAATTTTCCCAAATGAATCTACAACCTTGTGCTCATTTTTGGGAAGACTGAACTTGCTCATTTCCTTGGGAGTTATTCTTAAAAAATGGTGGTTCAAAACCTTTATTCCTATGATCCTTTTTCCCTTTCATCTTTTCATTCCAATCTTTTTGGAAAAATGGCCTCCCTCACTCTACTCATAAAGATGTTTTTCTCTCCTTATGGATTCTTCCAAAGTTTTGGGGTTATCATATTGAATCTCGTCATTGTAGAAAGAGGGTAACCCACTCAGAAACATTTGGATTCTGACTTTTTCATCATTTATGAAATCAACATACTTCAATAAATCAAAGAATCTCTTCTCATATTTATCCATTGTCTTTATTCCTAACTTGAGTTCAATTAACTCTTTCATATTCCTTTCATAATAATTCTCAAACAAATATTTCACTTGGAAATATCCTTTGAACTTCCTCCATGAGATCATTTTCTCATTAAGGTGCTTGGCTTGCTTGAGTTGATCCCACCACATGGTTTCCTTTCCTTGCAAGTGGTAGGTTGCAATTCTTGCTTCTACCCTTGAGGGGTAATCATGCAATTGGAAATATTTATTCATTTCCAATAGCCAGGCCTCAACCTCTTCTCATTTTCTATGCTCACCATTGAATGTTTGTGATTTGATTTTCCTAAGTTCACCTTGCAATATGTCTGCCTCATGCCTTCTTCTTTGTCTCCTAACATGAGACACACTTGGGATTATCCTTGGCCCTGAACTTCCACGAGCTCTTATGGTGGATTGTCTTGGATAATGATGGTCCCTGCTCATGCTTCTTACTACCTATCATTTCCATGATCATCCCTTTTTCTTTGGGATCTAGATGTTGTCACTTGTCTAGCACTAGTTTCTTACTTGGTGTTAGAGTATTCTTTAACTATATTATGCAACATATTCAAACTTTGAAGTATCTCTTCTTGATCTTTCATAATCCTGTCTTTATATTCTCTATAGATTTGCACTTCCCTATGAAAGGTTCTCATAGTTACAAGCTCCTTCATGCCTCTTCTCCCATTTGTCTCCATCTCAACATTTCCCATGTTGACATGAATACCTATGATCTCTTCCTCATGGCTCTAAAATCCCTAATCCCATTCCATAACTCCAATCCTCATATAAGAACCAAATATGCTTTCAAGTACTTCTAATTCCACAAGAAATGTGCATGTCATAATTAGTATTAGAACATGCATAACATTAAACATTTCATCAATTAGAATACAAGTGATTCTTCTAACCAATTTATGAAGGACACAATGCACCAAATCAAAATTTGATTCCTTAGATCCATTCCTCTTTGAAACAACTTTTCAACTGTTGTACTCGTGCCTCCATATGAGTTCTGAGAAAAACATTACAACATTTACATGTTGCAATTTTCCACTTATTTACTGCTACAGAAATATCTTTATTACTTTATGAGAAATTTAATAACCAATTAAAAATTATAGATGGACATATGTATTATTCTTCTCAAGACCTTTCCAGTGACTATTCATTTACTCAAATTCGAGCTCCGAGCTGAAAGTTATGGTCTAGAGAAGTTTAGGTTGTTTTACCCAATTTATCCCTGTATGCTACAAGTGTCTTATTTTTCTTCCGACATATTTTTACATACCCATATTCTAAATATGGATCCATGACTCTTTTTTATAGTTCATAATATTTCCATAGACTGATCCATTGCCCCAAACAGACTTTTTGGCAAGGTTTTATGCCCTTTGAAAGTAAATTTGTGCCAAAATTTTACCCTTACTATTTTGGTTGTAACTTTCTGATATGAGGTCTGTTTTGTGCCCATAATAACTCATTCGATAGATTTCTCCATATTTGAGCTGCAGAGATAGAGTGAACAAATGTACACAATATTCTTGTGAGTTTTGACTGGCTAAAAACATCGTTCAAGGTCTCAATATCACCTCGCAAGTTAATGACCTTCAAAAATATGAAAATTTCATATAAAATTGATTGTTTTGTTATTATAACATCCTTTTAAATCTGAGCTTCCAATATCAAATCAAGATAAGTCTCAACCATTGATCCAATAAACCTTCCCCATGCCGGTGGATCAATTTTCACCATCAATCGACAACTTAAAACAATTTCAACTGTTGATCTTCGACACTACATTGACGATCAATCGATTTACAATTTTCATTGTGAAACCAAACTTGTCTGTGAATCTCTCCGATACCCGATCATAGGCCATTGGCCATTGACCAATTCTCTTCTCAAACCAAAACTACTTTTGAATCTCCCTGACACCCAATCATCCTCCATCAACCATCGTAGAATTCCCTTGACAACCACTTTCTTTCAAAATCCATCGAACCCCAACCATCAACGATCAACCAACTCTTTGCTGACATGGGAACTATGATGACATGGCATGACATGTAGATGATGACATGGAATGATACATCATCATGAGGCATCAACTTGCATGACTTGGCATGTCACATGGATGCTAACATGGCTTGACATGTCACCCTTCTCTTTCCTTTATCGACCATCGACATATTCTCTTGGAAGAATTTAAATGTCGCACTGATTCTTCTGACCCCCGACCATTGGCTATCAATGGTCGAAGATTTCCTTTGGGCATATGAAAAATTCACCCAAAATCTATTGATCCTCAATCATCGACCATCAATGATTAGATATTTCCTTTGGCTGAACCAACTCTTCACCAAACGCGTCGATCTGACCATCGACCATCGACGAATTCTGCTAGTGAACTTCAACACTTATAAATTTTGACCAAATCCCAAATGAATCTGGGCCATCTATCTCCCCTAATTTTCCAATTTTCGAAATGAATAATGGTCGTTTATTTTCTCAACCTTTCAAACAACCAAAACCTTATAAAATTTGAAATTTATCACAATAAATCTCAATCATTGATCTCATGATCAAAGAAATCTCAGTCGTTGATTCGTCAAACTCCTACCCAATGCTACAACAACCACTAGAATGCAAATTTTTCGACCTTCAAGGTTGAATTCAACTTTGCAAATTGCATATTCATTCCTCATATCATCTCTTCAAATGCCTTGAGGAATTCAAACTTGAAATTTACCCACGAATTTGGGGATTTCACTCCAACTTCTCGATTTTCCCAAAATTTACACAGACCGAAGTCTACAACAACGAATTACACCAATTCGCTCTGGTTCTTGGCCCATACAGGTCTAGTGTTTGAACCAAATGATCTGATACCATAGTGTAATGTACCCTAACCCCGCCGAGGAACGTTACAGTGCAAGATACCGATAAAAACAAAATATTTACAGCTAAAAGAATTAATATAGCTTATCAACTAAAATTACAACCAGATTTAACTGTTTTCTATTACCATAAACTAGATACATATACAACACTCTTCTATAAACATGAAATGAAACTAATAACTCAATTACAACAAAATATAAATCAATTTAATATACAGATTTCATGCACAACAATTTAACTCATAAATACAAGATGGAAAACAGATAAAGCACTTATCTTTTAACAATAATTGTGCAACCAACCTCTTGGGACAAACATTCCACTCAATCATAGACTTTCTAATCCAAATCTCAACAACAAGTCACCCCCGAGCTGAGGCTAGCAATCCACAAAAGAGGGTGGTGTCTCACTGTCTACTCATAGCTCGAAAATCCTATAACCCACTGATATTCTCCTACATATATCTTGATTTTCCACCAACTCTCTTCCTTCTGACCTGCCCAATCCAAGGAATGTACCTCTTCACTGATATTATTTCCTTGTGCGTCCCATTCATTTATCATGATCTTTTTGGCACATTTAACCATGCATATCTCAACCATGAACTCAAGGGAACTTGTTGCTAGGAAAACTACCAATAAACAATAGAAAACACTTGTTGTTACAATGCAACTCAGTTAGGAGTTTACTCTTCAATCTTGTCAACCTGGCTCTTCCATGTTTATCTGCAAAACACTCCAAATGTGCTCCAACATGCTCTAGAATTTTCCCTCCATGGATGTTCCATCTTCAAGCTCTCTTTCTTTCTCTCATGTCTACTCATGCACAAAAATTGAATATGTAAAAATGGTTGTTCCAACTCATATGCATTTCCTCCCTTTGGCTTGTGTTTCTTGACTCACACACTTCCCCAAGCTAATTGTACTAAGCTCCCATGTTCCCAATAAGTATGGGGTGTGACCACTCACATCCACCCTCTTACATGTATTCAATGATTGACTTTGGGAACATTCAATTAGAAATTCGAAGGTTCATATACCAATAGCTAATTTATGAAAAATGGATTGAATTAATATACATGGGTAATTCCCCCTTGAACCCCTCTTGACTATTCTCTTAGACCCTCCCTCTCTTATGGATTAATTCAGCCCCCATCTCTGTCTATGTCCTCTTAGCAACTAACATTACATTTTATTTATTAAAACTTAGAAATACATTTTGCATATCTATCACTTTGGTCATAACCACACATTATATCTACACAAAAATTAATTAAACTGGAGATTATAATAAAGATGTTACAACATTAACTATACAATTTTCAAAAAAAGACCAAATACACTAAAACCACAATTATTAAAAAAGAAAAAAAAATTATTAAAAGACAAGAAGAAAAACAAATAATAGTAAAATTTACATCCATGTATCTTCCTATTGAATGAAAGGTTGTTACAATAGACCTTCTTATTCAATGTTGTACACACAATTAACACATCATAAAAATACTTGATAAAAAAAATGAACATACAAATACAAATACAAATACAAATACAAATATATATATATATATATATATATATATATATAACCTTTTAAAATTAATTATATATAATTAAGAAAATACAGATAATCATATATATAAATATACAAGATTAAAATTATAAAACATGGTGTCTTCTCTGAGAAGATACAAATATCAAAAGTAGTAGGTAGTTAGCATGAGACGTGAGAAAGAGGGAAGAACCAATGCAACTTTATATGCACTTCTCCTCCTATAAAGAGGTACTATACCAACATTAAAAATATATTTTCCCAACCCCCTATTTACCATCCTCCATTGTTACAAGGAGTTCTATATTTATCTCGATGTGAAAAAGTTAGTTTGAGTTAAAATGATATTTAGATAGAGATTACCTAGTTTGTTTTCAATTTTTCAATCACGTGGTTAGATCTCAAAACACTATTTATTCCAAAGTTTTATTCTTATTTTGATTTATATGTTTATTTCAAGGATGGACTCCTCCTAAGTGTAATGTAAAATCTTTTTAATATAATTTAGATAATGTTTTTTGAATTTTTTTAATTGCTTTTTAATGTAAATCGCTTACCATAGTTTGGAACCTATTTTGATAGTTTTGCATGAAGATGGATTATTATAATTTTATAATATTATATTAATTTAATTGGTTCTTCTGAGTTTGAGATTGAAAATCATTTTATATTTAATTTTTTTTTGCTATGAAATAAAAGGGTGGTTATATTATTATTTTTTTTTAGAAAAACACATAGTTATGTCTAAACTTTCTAAGCTTCTTTGATATCTTATGAGAACCATGGTTTAGCCCTTTTCTTTTAAGATGCGTTTGACTTGTGCTAATGAGTTTTCAAAGACAATTGTCTAGAGTGCCCAACACTACATTGATTACATTTTTCTTCCATTGTACTCATAATTTGAATAAGAAGAGACCCTCTCTTCAACATCTTAGGTTAGGTGGTGAGTTCGTTAACTAAAAATAACACTCATTAACTAAAAACAACTAATATGTTGACAAAAGGGGCTCATGTCGATCATACTATTTTGTACAACTTTGAATATTATAAATGTTTTTGCAATGTAACATATTTCTTCTTCTTATAAAACATATTTTTTACAAATTTTCTTAAAATTTTACAGTTTCTTTCTTTAAATTAAAATTTATTATATTTATTGTAAAACTAAATTTGATTTTAACATCATAAATATTTTTAACATATTTACTATTTTTAACATATTTACGACTATTAGTTAATATTAATATATAAATTTCAAATATAAAATATGGTGGTTCCAAATGATGGTTCTTCCTATTAAATCAAGTTAGAGATTACTTACCTATGAGACAACATAACTTTAGGAAATGTCTAACTACAATCATTTTAGGCAAATCCAATCTAATTTTCCAGATTAGATAACATTTATTTGTCTTCAACTCATGGAGTTTTTATTAAACCTTTTTCATTTTTAATTAAGATATAAGTTTGAGTGGAGTTAAATTAGGAAATGAATTTATTTAATTTTTAATTTTAAAATTCCTGTGAACATAGGACACTTATCCCACTCTTATTAGGGAGTCCATGAGACATTACTTTTGATAGTCCAATAGTTGTCTATAAAATAGGTGTAGTCATAATGATATCAATAATAAAACCTCTTACATGTTTTATAATAAAAAACAACACCCATCGACTAAAAGTAGCACTCATTAAAATGATTTTCTCTATGCCCTCTCGTAGACATTTGTTTATGAAAAGACAAAAATCTTGCTACATGAAAGCAATTTCTCACTGGTGATGATGACATAAAAGCAATTTCTCATAGGTGATGATGATAGGGAATTGTTTTGTTTTGGAAAAAGTTTTGTCCATTTCAAAATATCCTAACTAATGATTCTCCTAACTAATCATACTATGATTTGATTAGTTGATGGACAAAGATGAAAGGATACATATAAAAAAATTAATACAAACAAGTCATAGGTTAACCATAATGAGTGTGTTAAGAATGGAAAGTCTTTTCAAGTTTCAAAAACAATATGATAAGATATTATAGTTATAATGTAACAAAGCACAAAGTACTTAAGGGTTATTAGGATTCCTAACTAATCATATTATGATTAGTTGAAAAATACATAGAAAAAAAGAGAATACAAACAAGTCATAGGTTAAAATAATGAGTGGGTTAAGGATTGAAATTTTTTTCAATTTCAACAACAATAAGATAAGATACTATAGTTAGAATGTAACAAAGCATAAAGTACTTAGGGGTTATGAGGATAAAGATAATTGTTATAAGGGTTTCTAATGTTTCCTCAAATTTTCTCTTGTCTTATATGTAATGATCAAAGTTAACATAGTAAATTAGTTAAATGCTTGAGAGAGTAAAATAAGAAAGATGTTGTCTTATATGTAATGATCAAAGTTAACATGGTAAATTAGTTAAATGCTTGGGAGAGTAAAATAAGAAAAATGCATTTAATGGAAGGTGCTTACAAAGTTTTAGGTTTTGGATCTGAGTTTAACGTGTGGAGGCTTATTAGTCCCTGCTAAAGGCCAGGGACTATAGCGATGAGTTCATCGCTGACTGGCTATTAGTTTAGGTTGACTTTTTGATTTTTGTTTTATATCAAATGTTTAACATAGGAAATTAAAAAATATATTTTTTTTAATAATAAAAAAACTATTTTTCTAACATTTCATTGGCTAATATCTTTCAAGTGTTATTGCAGCCTTCACGTTATTCGATATATAAACAATTAATAAATAATATTTAAAACAGTCCTTCCACTCTTAACTCCTGTAYRYAGCATTTAACTCTCYTRTACGCAGCATTGAAAATCCCCTCTTAATAARTAACGGGAGTCAACGAACTCACTGGACGCGTAGGTGGGTATGAAAACACGARTGTCCGGACACAGACGTCTAAGTTCAAGAATAAATTTGGTGTAAGTTCAAAGTACTTTGACAAGTTAATTATTCACTGCCAAAGTTATTGACGGCCACGACATCCCATCTAGTACGCCGAAGTTATTGATGGCCAGCTCGCACGCCCCATTTCTCTTTACTGGCCACGACATCCCAGGCTCGTATGCGCTTTTTATGCTTGATTTTTCCACAAGGTTTTAACTTATGGAGGATATCTACCGTAAACAAATATGGGTATAAATTTTGTATAATGTAAATTGAAATTATCAATTAAAATAATATAAGTGTCTAGTAAAATTTAATATTTAATGTGTAGTTTTGTTTTCAAATTTTAGATTAGCTTTATATATTAAAAATTAA
>JASDQU010504381.1:38057-51097 GCA_032191745.1 Picea mariana | reverse complement strand
TCCTTGTGTCCTCATCATGAATTTCATGGGATACATTTTCACTTTCAGGTGTTCTCTCTATTAGGAAATTTTTCAATCCTTCCATGATCTCCCCTTTTAAACCATCCATCTTATTATTTATTGCCTCCAACTTAGCTTCCATTGAATCCATCATCTCTTGTAGTTCATATTTTGTTACTGTCTTCTTTTGTAAATCATTTATGTCCCTATGCATTTCTTCACCTTCATCAAAAGTCCATGTAGGATTGTCTAGAGGCTTATTTGGTGTAGAAGTTCCCTTTTTTGGTGGCATGTTGGCCAAGTATCACTTTAAACCTTGATTTTGAGGTGGTTCTGCTAGACAATCTTCATTTTATTGTATCTCCAAAATTTCGTCCCTTCTGAGTATGAAATTTTCTTTTCTGTATATCTCTGATATTTCTTCTCTACAATTCCATAGGTCTGATCAAAATTGGATGTGCCAGGTGGAATTTACGATAACTTCCCCACAACTTGTTTATTTTTTTCCTTTTCAGGAGATCTCACTTGTATACCGTGCCCCGCACAAAATGATTGATATAAAATTCTGAAACTCGTACCAGAACTACTACAAGCTGTCCAATATCCAATGCAACTAGTCCCACTCAATTTTGATACTCTAGGAAGAATTTATGATGGTTTTACCTAGAACACCTGCTTGAGACTAGTCAATACGACTAGTCAGATACCTTATCTTCCACAGGGTGTATCTACAAATGTAAGGTAACCCAAAAGCTGAAATTGTTACCACAGATAACTTACTAATTTATGTGAATAGCCTCCATAGTTCTAGGTCTGAAATGTTACAGAAAATTTTTATAGCGAAAGTTCTACAATGACTCAATTCAGGATGATTCCAGAACCCTATCTTACAAAGGTTGTATCTCTGAAATTATAAGGCCTCAAGAGATGAAATTTTAACCCAACATACCTTGATACGTCTACTAAATATACTCCAAGAATTTCCTTTTGAATCATTGTAGAAAAATAGTTATAGCGAAAATTCCAAGGTGTCTTAGATGTAGCAGCGAAACCCCAAGACCTTGAGGTCTTATACCATATGTTAGGAACCAAATATCAATATAGCATAGAAAAACCTCAGAATAAGTACTCAATGCATTGAAAAAGATAGAAATTCATATAATAAGACTCTTCGAGGGGGCAACCTCCTTATGCCCACATAAATGCCCAAATACAAGATGATTCCAAATGAAAATGTCTCCTTGGTATATATAGGAGAATAGGAGGTATACTTACAACTAATGGACTAAATCTGACATAAATAAAATAACATTACTAATGTAATATACCCCAATTAAGGGGTAATGAGCCACTATTTAGGGCTTAACAGAGTGGTTTTGTGAATATAAAAGGTATGATGGAGGTAATGTTTTCTTAGTAGATGATTCGACAACCAAAATCATAGGATGAGGAAAATTCAAGTTGAGGCTCATAAATGGAAGGATTAGAACACTGCCTAGTGTTCTACACATCCAAGGTTTGACCATAAATTTGATTTTTGTAATCAAAATGGACAATGCAGGGGTAAGAACAATATTTGAAAAGGAAACCTGCAGGATGGTTCAAGGAGAAATGGTCTTGTTGAAAGGAGTTTGGTTTGAAACTCTGTATAAGATGCAAGGAAGAACTATTAGTGATGGGTGTAATAGTTTTGTTGTTCCTGATATTGGAGTTGAATAAGAAAGAACTCCTACAGTCTTTGGAGAAAAGGTTATGTTTTGGCATCAAAGACTGGGGCATATCAGAGAGAAGGTTCTTGGACTACTACATGGTAAAGGTATGGTTGAAGGTATCTCTAATTGCTCTCTATATTTTTATTTCTATGAACATTGTGTATATGGGAAGAATAATAGGGTAAAATTCCCTTATGGTGCAACGAGGGCAGAAGGAATTTTACACCTAGTTCACAGTGATGTTTTTGGACCTGTATTGGTCCCATCATTGGGAAAATATGTGTACTATGTATCATTTATAGATGACTTCTCGAGGAATACTTTGACATATTTCCTCAGGAAGAAAATAATTAAGGTGCCGAGGATAGATAATGGTGGAGAGTTATGCAGGCATGAATTTGAAGAATTCTGTAAGAAGTGCGGTATAGCAAGGCAGAAGACTAATCCATCTACACCTCAATAGAATGGAGTTGTAGAAAGGATGAACATGACGCCGATGAAAAAAACCAAGGTGCATGCTCAGTGGTATCGAGTTAGGGAAAAAATTATTGTGTAGTTGGCAGTTTGATGTATGCAATGGTCTATACTAGACCAGGCATTGCACATGCAGTGGGAGTTTTGAGTAGGTATATGTCAAAACCATGGAAGGAGCATTGGAAAACAGTAAAAAGGGTTTTCAGGTATTTCCGTGGCACTACTTGCTATGGATTGTGCTACCAAGGAAGACCCGGATTGGACAGAGTGGTGTATATACATGGCTTTGTGGATGCAGACTGGGTTAGAGATCTGTATCGTAGGATATCTACAAGTGGGTATGTGTTTAACATGTTTGGAGGAGAAATAAGTTGGATGAGAAAAAGACAGTCTGTCATGGCACTTTCAACTACCAAAGATAAATACATGGCAACAACTAATGCAAGTAAGGAAGCAATATGGTTACAAATATTGTGTTCAAGTATTGGGTTGGTACATCAAGCTGTAAGGATAGATTGTGATAGTCAGAGTGCAATTTTTCTGGCGAAGAACCCGACTTGTCATTCAAAGACAAAGCATATTGATATTCAATATCACTTTGTGAGAGACATGGTTGAAGAAAAGAAAGTATTGTTAATGAAGGTGGACACTTTGAAGAATGTTGCATATTCATAAACGGAATTTGTGAGCACTCAAAATTTCTCTTGGTGTAGAGGATCCATGGGCATTGTTGCCTTGGATTGTGGACTATGTAACCCTGTAACTCCCTGTATGCAAACAAAACAACAAGTGGGAGAATGTTGGGTTTGTGTTATATTCTTTGCACGAGTAGTTGGGCGCGCATGGGGGGTTTGGGGGCATCTCCCCCAAGATTTTTTTTTTCCTCAGGAAATGTGTCACATTTTTTACTCATTTTTCATGTTGCCTCAATTTTCATGTCCATTGTTGGGCGGTTTTTCGACACATGGTTTTTTGCCGATGGTTTTCTATTTCTGGTTAAGGAATTAGGGTTGTTGACTAATCCAGGTCACTGGGTTAAGGTTTTGGATTTCACTGGATCCTATATGTATATTGTATTGAAAAAAATGTATCACTATGAATGAATATAAAATATGTTGGTTTTCCCGGTTTGGGTTTCCAGGGGAAAAATATCTGTGTAATGTTTGTATTTTACATTGTATCTTTTCTGTTCTTTTACTGGAAATTTGTTTGCAGTAAATATTGTACAAGGTTAAAATCTACATGAGCCTCCATATTCCTTAGGGTAAATGGTAGATCCTCCCACCTATTTTGGAACATTTTCACCACTTTATCTCTTGATTTTGTTACCATGACTTCAGAGTGAGACCATATGTATTGGGGGACCATATGTATAGGTGAGGCATAAAAACGTTGTGGAGATATAACTCATAGAGATGATTTTTATCTTCTTCATTGCATTGTTGATATGCCTCTGTGAATTCTTTTTGAGTATCCAATTCACAAAGGAGGAATTTAGAAATTTGGTCGAATTGAAACCCGAGCTATCATTCTTGAAGGAATAATACATAGGATTTTTATTGAAGGTCTACAAGGGGACATGTTCTATGTAACCTCTATAGTCTTATGGATAATTTCTTATGATATTTAAATTATGTCCACTTATATTCGACCTCCCTTACTTGTCTTTCAAATGCGATATTCAATCTCTCATTCTCACTTTCCAACTATTTCTTATCATCCAAGTGTTGCATCCTGAGGATTTGGAGCTTTTCTTGTAAGCCTACAATTTGTTGTTCATACTGTGATTGGAAGCCCACTATGGTTGTGATTTTTTTCTCCTTTTTATCCTCTGCAATTTTCTTAGACTCTAGGATCTTTGTTGTAGATTCTTCTAATTGAGCCATGAGTCCCTCAAATATTTCAACAAGTAGTAAAGGATGCTCAAGTTCTTTTCTGAATTTTGATAATAAAAATTCCTTAGGTGATGCAATAACTTGAAACGAAAGGCATAGGCCACGTTGTTCCTACCCTCATAGATTACATATTTCATGATACATAGGGCTACTTCATCCCATGGTGAAGGTAGGGTTTCCCTCTTAACACCATTCTTAGTTTCTTCCATTTTTTCATATAATATGAGGAAATATTTCTTTGCTAATATGGTTGGTTTCCTTTCCTCATTATCCCAAATTATATTTTAATTTCCATGTTGAAAAGGATTATGGGTAGTGGTAGAAACAAGTGGGGTGATTGAGAGATAGAGGTGTTGTGACATGACATGCTATTTAAAAACATAATTACTTAAAAACTAGTAGATGTGATGCATATTTTCATTGGTGTAATTTCTTACTGGAAGAAATGTAATGTAGTGTGTGAAGTTCTTTGCATGTTTCCTTGATGAAGGTTATGATATTCCTATAGGTGGATCCTGCACTTGATTTGGGTGATCTAGAATGTATAGGTTGAATACTTTGTTTCTTGTGACCCTCTATAGGTTTTCAATTTGTAGTGTGCTTCTCTTATAGTTTCTTGTAGGTGCTACTCCTACGGTGATCCTTTCCTATAGATGCATGTAGGTTGAAATTATTGTTTTCCTTGTAGTTTCTTGTAGGTGCATATTCATGTAAAAATTCCTCTTCTATAGTTTCTTATAGTTATACAAACATGTAGCGATCCTCTCTTATAGTTACCTATAGGTTCAAATTCCTATAGGAACTTGTGTTACGAAAAATTTGTGACCCAATACCTTTGGAGTCCCCTATACGTGTAATCATAAGGAATAAGATGGTATATTACAAGATCAAGGTTGTGGGATATGACTTGGATAGTTTCAATAAATAGCATGTTGGAATGTATGAAGTTTGTATGAAAAGAACTCAATGAGTGGGATGTGAGAGATAGATGAGTGGATTGGATGAGATGGATAATTGGAGTGAGTGGAATAAATGGAATTGTGATCAACCAACTACTAATAAAACTTTGATTTTGCAATGGTTCAAGTTAAACTATATTGATTGGAATGGATTTTTCATTGTGTGATTGCACTTGGAGATTTTAATATGTTTAATAAAAGATAGTTGATCAATGCTCTGTCTATCAATACATTGTGTACCAATACTCACTCATTGATACTTTATTCACCAATACCTTATTTAGCAATACTCTATCCATGTTTCTTTGAAATAATTGCTTTGTTGTAAGCATCTACTTTGGAACTGACATTTCACTTTATATTTTCCAATCTGGAATACTCTATTTTTTCTTCCTTTTATGCCCAAGATGCATCGTCATATACTAATTTGTAGATCTATGGAGAGCCTTTTTATCTCTAAGTGAAGATAATTATTTATAGTACATTCTTTGCAATGGGATCTTAGTAAGCTTGAAACTTGGACTTGGTGAACCTTGACTATCCATATATTGTGGAGCCTTTTTCCAATATTGTTTGTTTGAAGTAGAGTAGGGATTATATTATCTTCTAAGGTTTCTTTCATGGTATTTTCCAAAATAGAACTTGAAATTATGGAATGTGTATTATAGTTTGGTTGATCTAGTGATGAAATTTGAGGTTCACATGTTTTCTTTCTATTTGAAATTTATCAAAAAATGCCTTGAAGTGATAGAAATAATGCAATTCATACCCATGGATCGTTTTTGACTGCATAGTTCCTTGCCAAATTATAACTTCTGAATATTGTATCTCAATTTTTTATTTTTTTTGCAACATAAACTAAGATATTACCTCCATATGGATAAGATATAAATTCTAGAGTGACATTTTAAACCTAAACCTATCCCAAGAGTAGTATGAACTTTGATGCTTGAATATGATACCATATTACAAGTATAATTGTCGATTTGCAATGAAGGATTGGAATAGTATTATAGAAAAAAATTTCCTCACCCCATGCAACTTGCTTGGATGGCCTTTCCATTTCCCTATCCAAACTTGAAGTCCCCCTTTTTACCTTCCAAAGACAAAAAAGCACATTTTTCCACATATATAGGTCCTACTAGTTAGACAACAAGCATATATGCAGGTTTCTCCACTACAACCCACATACATCGGGTTTGGCACTCAAAATAAAAAATTATGTTGGGTTTCCTTGTCATGTCACAAGATCCATGATCCTTGACCTTCCATATACTAGAAACACTTCATCTCGACCCTTCCAGTCCATTTGAAGGCTTTAAATGGAGCCATATCCAAGCCTTGAAAAGAGAATTGAACTTTTGAGAGAAAAGACACTCTCGATAAATTTCACTTCACATTGAGTTTGCATCCCTTTATCCTTGAAAGTATGAACTCGTTGTTCAACCCCCAAGCTCTTTCTTCTTTGTGATGGAGAACCTCATTGTCTCCTTTATATGAAATTTTTGTTGGTGGAGGATTGAAGTGGTGGAGGCCCAACTAGAGGGACTTAGTTTCTCGGTTTTGATATGTGTCGTTACAATAGTTTGTCACCTACATAATTTTGTTGATTATTTTAATAGAAATACTCTTTTCTTGTCCAATTGATATCTTCTAAATATTTTAATTATTATTCCATGGGATTATTTGTGATGTATGTTAATGGATTATGTTAATCTATATGCTAACATTATATATTATCACCATATGCTTGTGTATCTTGGTTTTTGAGGACAAGTTGCAGGTATAAAGCTTTGAGTTGTGTGCTCAACGATGGTCTTCATCGAACGTCTGGATGAGGTAGGCTCTTGACCTTGTCTTGTTAGCATTTCATTTATATAGCATACTTGGGATTAGAGTTGATTTATGCATGTCATTATGTCTATTGTGGTTTACCGCAGGCCATGGAGAGATTTTCCTCGTAACACATGTTTTTATTATCGCAACAAACCAAGAAACAATTAGACTACACAACACTTTTGATAAAGATACATGACAAGAGGAACTGGAGTAATCAGAACGTGCAATGGATTAGGGAAGAAAATAGAGAAGAGGACAGGAAGAAGATTAGCATAGTTACTAGAGGCGGAAATAAGATAGGAGAAGATGAAACCAATAAGGATCAGGACCAATACTAATGGGCCAGGAAGAATACAGTTCCTAAACGGAAGTTTGATGTGTGCAAAGAGAAAGATATATTTAAAGAAGCTAGGTAGGAGATTTTTAAAGAAAAAATTGTGTTTACTTCAAGGAAAAAACCAGAAGATGAGATAATAGTGTATGAAATGCCTTCATTATTTGATCAAACCAATCAAGAGAAGTCTTTCAAACAAGTAAGTAACTTAAGAAATTTTTTGGGATCCTGTGTCAATTTGTTGAATGATAAAAATTGCTTACAAGTACTGCAAAATTTGTTATAAAAGTGTAATCCTAGGGAAGAAGGGGTAAAATGAGTAAACCAGGTCCGTAAGAAGAGAAGAACCAACATGGAATTCAGATTGAATGCCAACATAGGAGGTTTCAAATATGACAGGTATTATACCATACTTAGGATCTTAACTCAATGTTCTGCCAAAGAAGACTTGGGAAGCTATGGGAGAACCTCAACTGGGGTATTCAGCTATTAATTTGAAGTTGGAAAATCAACATAGAGTGGTGCCTGGGTAGGTTGAAGGGTTTCCAGTAGATCTAGATGGTGTGTGCACCATGGAATACTTTGAAGTCATTGACATAGTACATAATACTTCACCATATCCAACTTTCTTGGGCCTGAATTGGGATTTTGATAACCAGGATATTATCAATTTAAAGACAAGAAATATGATCTTTGAATCAGGGGAATAAAACTTTATTTCACCATTGGATCCCTCAAAAGGAGGCAGGTATGTGGAACCTGCGGCAAACAATATTTTGACAAAAGATGTGAATCCTTTACATAGAACTATCGCATGCGAAGAGGATTATATCAACCCAACTACAGATGACATGCTCAGTTGGAGGAGTATTAGTTCTTATGCTTCAGACTCTGACACAAGAATGAAAAACTGGCAACAACGACTATATGAATTAGCTACCAGGAGATGTGCTAGAATGACGAGTGCACTGAGATGGGTTGGTACATAGGTAAGAGAACCACCTACTTTTTATGGATTGAATGATTTAGAAGAATTTGACTGAAGTTTGAGGTAGAGGTTATGGAAAATCAAATATTACCAACATTGTATATTTCTTTAAAATCTATACCTGCAAGATGGCAGGGTACACATAAGGAAAATATTAACAATTGGATTCAGTTCAAAAGGTTACTACACATCAGATTCGGCGTAGAGCAAGAGCATAGATATGAGGAGAAATATGAGGGATTTGGACAACCTCAAGAACATGTAGATAAGTGCATAGTTAAATGGAGATTAGTACCACCAAAATAATGGCCACACCATTTTATTCACACGCTAGAAGGAATTCCGAAGAACTGGTACACATAACAAGAACGATGCAGAGAAACTGCTAACTAGGAAGAGCTACAACATAATTTCATAGTTACATTTTCCTTTGAGCACAAAAACCCAAAGATAGATACAATGTTGAAAGTGGTAAGAGATAGGATATTTGAAGAGCCAAAATTTGTAATAATCCCAGCATATCAGAAGCATGCTAGACACCAGAAGTGGAAGGTGAAATGGAGGTAGAAGGTCCCAAGTTAAATTCAAAATATTATGTTGCACCATTAAAAATCAAGAAGGTAAACATTGGAACTGCAAAAAACCCAAAGATGGCCAGTATTGGAGATTATTGGGATAATCATACAGTAGAAAGGATCACATAATTACTGTGTGAATATAATGACTTATTCCTAGAAACATTCTCATAGATGAAGGGATTAGCAAGAGAGATAGGAGAGATGAAGATCCCTTTGAATCCAGAAGCAAGACCTATCAGACAAACTTTACCTTACAAATTGAATCGAATATACAAAGAGAAGGTGAAGGAAGAAATTGACAAGATTCTAAAAGATGGTGTCATAGGACCTATAGAAGAGTCAGAATGGATCATTCCTATGGTGGTGTAGGAGAAGAAACAAGGAGGGAATAGGATTTGTGTAGATTTGAGAAAATTGAATGATTCTTGACAACATGATCCTTTTCCTACCCCATTTATAGATGAAGTTTTGGAGAATGTAGGGGGTCAAGAAGCTTATTCTTTTATAGATGGATTTTCCGGTTATCATCAGATCATGATATCAATAGAAGATAGTCATAAGAAAACTTTTTATATAGAGTGTGTTGGGTATGTGTTATATTCTTTGCATGAGTAGTAGTGTTTGTGTTGCGTCGGGGGGACGTTAGGCCCCACCTTGGGGGGGTTAGAGGGGAGAAATCCCCTTGCGTGGGGGTTCAAGGAAACATGTCACATTTTTGCCTCATTTTTTTGTGTTGCCTCAATTTTCATGTCCATTGTTGGGAATTTTTTCAGCACATGGTTTTGCCGATGGTTTTCTATTTCCAGTTAAGGAATTAGGGTTGTTGAATTTTACACCTAGTTCACAGTGACGTTTTTGGACCTGTATCAGTCCCATCATTGGGAAAATATGTATACTATGTCTCATTTATAGATGACTTATCGAGGAATACTTGGATATATTTCCTCAGGAATAAATCTGAAGTATTTGACAGGTTTAAAGAGTTTAAGGCTCTTGTTGAGAATCAAACGAAGAAAAGAATTAAGGTGTCGATGACTGATAATGGTAGAGAGTTATGCAAGAATGAATTTGAAGAATTCTGTAAGAAGTGTGGTATAGCAAGGTAGAAGACTACTCCATCTACACCTTAGTAGAATGGAGTTGTAGAAAGGATGAACATGATGTCGATGGAAAAAGAAAGGTGCATGCTCAGTGGTGCCGAGTTAGGGAACAAATTGTGTGCAGTTGGAAGTTTGATGTATGCAATGGTATGTACTAGACCAGGAATTGCACATGCAGTGGGATTTTTGAGTAGGTATATGTCAAAACCATGGAAANGTTGTGTGCAGTTGGAAGTTTGATGTATGCAATGGTATGTACTAGACCAGGAATTGCACATGCAGTGGGATTTTTGAGTAGGTATATGTCAAAACCATGGAAAGAGAATTGGACAATAGTAAAAAGGGTTTTTAGGTATTTGTGTTGCACTACTGGCTATGGATTGTGCTACCAAGAAAGACTAGGATTGGACAGAGTGGTGTATATACATGGCTTTGTGGATGCAGACTGGGATAGAGATCTGGATCATAGGAGATCTACAAGTGGGTATCCATTTAACCTATTTGGTGGAGAAATAAGTTGGATGAGAAAAAGAAAGGCTTTTGTGGCACTTTCAACTACAAAAGTTGAATACATGGCAACCAATCATGCAAGTAAGGAAACAATATGGTTAGAAAGATTGTGTTCAGGTATTGGGTTTGTACATCAAGTTGTAAGGATAGATTGTGACATTTAGAGTGCAATTGTTCTGGCGAAGAACCTGACTTATCATTCAAAGACAAAGCATATTTATATTAAATATCACTTTGTGAGAGACATGGTTGAAGAAAAGAAAGTGTTGTTAATGAAGGTGGACACTTTGAATAATGTTGCAGATTCATTAATGAAATTTTTGAGCACTGAGAAGTTATCTTGGTGTAGAGGATCCATGGGCATTGTTGCCCTGGATTGTTGACTATGTAACCCTGTAACTCCCTGTATGCAAAGAAAACAACAAGTGGGAGAATGTTGGGTTTGTGTTATATTCTTTGCATGAGTAGTTGGGCGCGCATGGGGGGTTTTGGGGAAGCTCCCCCAAGATTTTTTTTCCTCAGGAAATGTGTCTCATTTTTGCCTCATTTTTCATGTTTCCTCGATTTTCATGTCCATTGTTGGGTGGTTTTTCGACACATGGTTTTTTGTCGATGGTTTCCTTTTTCCGGTTAAGGAATTAGGGTTGTTGACTAATCCAGGTCATTGGGTTAGGTTTTTTGATGCCGCTGGATCCTATATGTATATTGTACTGAAAACAATGTATCACTATGAATGAATATAAAATATGTTGGTTTTACCGGTTTGGGTTTCTAGGGGAAAAATATCTGTGTAATGTTTGTATTTTCCATTGTTTCTTTTATGTTTTTTTACTGGAAATTTGTTTGAAGTAAATATTGTACAAGGTTAAAATCTACATGAGGCTCCATATTCCTTAGGATAAATGGTAGCTCCTCCCACCTATTTTGGAACATCTGCACCACTTTATCTCTTGATTTTGTTACCATGACTTCATAGTGAGACCATATGTATAGGTGAGGCATAAAACAGTTGTGGAGATATCACTCATAGACATGATTTTTATCTTCTTCATTGCATTGTTGATATGCCTTTGTGAATTCTTTTTGAGTATCCTATTCACGAGGGAGGAATTTGGAAATTTGGTCAAATTGAAACCCAAGCTATCATTCTTGAAGGAATAATACATAGGATTTTTATTGAAGGTCTACAAGGGGACATGTTCTATGAAACCTCTATAGTCTTATGGATAGTTTCTTCTGATATTTAAATTATGTCCATTTATCTTCGACCTCCCTTCCTTGTCTTTCAAATGAGATATTCAATCTCTCATTCTCACTTTCCAACTATTTCTTATCATCCAAGTGTTGCATCCTGAGGATTTGGAGCTTTTCTTGTAAGCCTACAATTTGTTGTTCATA
This sequence comes from Picea mariana, assembly GCA_032191745.1. Lineage (NCBI taxonomy): Eukaryota > Viridiplantae > Streptophyta > Pinopsida > Pinales > Pinaceae > Picea > Picea mariana. Next base: position 39,310 of record JASDQU010504381.1, on the reverse strand, counting down.
CTGTGATTGGAAGCCCACTATGGTTGTGATTTTTTTCTCCTTTGTATCCTCTACAATTTTCTTTGACTCTGGGATCTTTGTTGTAGATTCTTCTAATTGAGCCATGAGTCCCTCAAAGATTTCAACAAGTAGTAAAGAATGCTCAAGTTCTTTTCTGAATTTTGATAATAAAAATTCCTTAGGTGATGCAATAACTTGAAATCAAATGCATAGGCCGTGTTGTTTCTACCTTCATAGATTACATATTTCATGATATATAGGGCTACTTCATCCCATGGTGAAGGTAGGGTTTCCCTCTTAACACCATTCTTAGTTTCTTCCATTTTTTCATATAATATGAGGAAATATTTATTTGCTAATATGGTTGGTTTCCTTTCCTCATTATCCCAAAATTATATTTTAATTTCCACATTGAAAAGGATTATGGGTAGTCATAGAAACAAGTGGGGTGATTGAGAGATAGAGGTGTTTTGACATGACATGCTATCTAAAAACATAATTACTTAAAAAATAGTAGATGTGATGCATCTTTTCATTGGTGTAATTTCTTACTGGAAGAAATGTAATGTAGTGTGTGAAGGTCTTTGCATGTTTCCTTGATGAAGGTTGTGATATTCCTATAGGTGGATCGTGTGCTTGATTTGGGTGATCTGGAATGTATAGGTTGAATACTTTGTTTCTTGTAACCCTCTATAGGTTTTCAATTTGTAGTGTGCTTCTCTTATAGTTTCTTGTAGGTGCTACTCCTATAGTGATCCTGTCCTATAGATGCATGCAGGTTGAAATTATTGTGTTCCTTTCTTGTAGTTTTTTGTAGGTGCATATTCATGTAAAAATTCCTCTTCTATACTTTCTTATAGTTATACACACATGTAGAGATCCTCTCTTATAGTTACCTATAGGTTCAAATTCCTATAGGAACTTGTGTTACGAAAAAATTGTGACCCAATACCTTTGGAGTCCCCTATACGTGTAATCATAAGGAATAAGATGGTATATTGCAAGTTCAAGGTTGTGGAATATGACTTGGATAGTTGCAATAAATAGCATGTTGGAATGTATGAAGTTTGTATGAAAAGAACTCAATGAGTGGGATGTGAGAGATAGATGAGTGGATTGGATGAGATGGATAATTGGAGTGAGTGGAATAAATGGAATTGTGATCAACCAACTACTGATAAAACTTTTATTTTGCAATGGTTCAAGTTAAACTATATTGATTGGAATGGATTTTTCATTGTGTGATTGCACTT
>JASDQU010504381.1:14042-38037 GCA_032191745.1 Picea mariana | reverse complement strand
TGACATGACATGCTATCTAAAAACATAATTACTTAAAAAATAGTAGATGTGATGCATCTTTTCATTGGTGTAATTTCTTACTGGAAGAAATGTAATGTAGTGTGTGAAGGTCTTTGCATGTTTCCTTGATGAAGGTTGTGATATTCCTATAGGTGGATCGTGTGCTTGATTTGGGTGATCTGGAATGTATAGGTTGAATACTTTGTTTCTTGTAACCCTCTATAGGTTTTCAATTTGTAGTGTGCTTCTCTTATAGTTTCTTGTAGGTGCTACTCCTATAGTGATCCTGTCCTATAGATGCATGCAGGTTGAAATTATTGTGTTCCTTTCTTGTAGTTTTTTGTAGGTGCATATTCATGTAAAAATTCCTCTTCTATACTTTCTTATAGTTATACACACATGTAGAGATCCTCTCTTATAGTTACCTATAGGTTCAAATTCCTATAGGAACTTGTGTTACGAAAAAATTGTGACCCAATACCTTTGGAGTCCCCTATACGTGTAATCATAAGGAATAAGATGGTATATTGCAAGTTCAAGGTTGTGGAATATGACTTGGATAGTTGCAATAAATAGCATGTTGGAATGTATGAAGTTTGTATGAAAAGAACTCAATGAGTGGGATGTGAGAGATAGATGAGTGGATTGGATGAGATGGATAATTGGAGTGAGTGGAATAAATGGAATTGTGATCAACCAACTACTGATAAAACTTTTATTTTGCAATGGTTCAAGTTAAACTATATTGATTGGAATGGATTTTTCATTGTGTGATTGCACTTGGAGATTTTAATATGTTTAATAAAAGATAGTTGATCAATGCTCTGTCTATCGATACATTGTGTACCAATACTTGCTCATTGATACTTTATTCACCAATACCTTATTTAGCAATACTCTATCCATGTTTCTTTGAAATAATTTCTTTGTTGTAAGCATGCTGCTTTTGGAACTGGCATTTCACTTGATATTTTCCCTACATATTTGTATAGTAATTTGATGAATCTTTGTAAATATGGAATACTCTATTTTTTCTTCCTTTTATGCCCAAGATGCATTGTCATATACTGATTTGTAGATCTATGGAGAGCCTTTTTGTCTCTAAGTGAAGATAATTATTTCTAGTACAATCTTTGCAATGGGATCTTAGTAATCTTGAAACTTGGACTTGGTGAACCTTTACTATCCATATATTGTGGAGACTTATTCCAATATTGTTTGTTTGAAGTAGAGTAGGGATTATATTACCTTCTAAGGTTGCTTTCGTGGTATTTCCCAAACTAGAACTTGAAATTATGGAATGTGTATTATAGTTTGGTTGATCTAGTGTTGAAATTTGAGGTTCACATGTTTTCTTTCTATTTGAAATTTATCAAAAAATGCCTTGAAGTGATAGAAATAATGCAATTCATACCCATGGATCGTTTGTGAATGGATAGTTCCTTGCCAAATTATAACTTCTGAATATTGTATCTCAAGTTTTTTATTTTTTTTGCAGCATAAACTAAGATATTACCTCCATATGGATAAGATATCAATTCTAGAGTGAACTTTTAAACTTAAACCCATCCCAAGAGTAGTATGAACTTTGATGCTTGAAGATGATACCATATTACAAGTATAATTGTTCATTTGCAATCAAGGATTGGAATGGTGTTATAGAAAAATTTTCCTCACCCCATGCAACTTGCTTGGATGGCCTTTCCATTTCCCTATCCAAACTTGAAGTCCCCCTTTTTACCTTCCAAAGCCAAAAAGGGACATTTTTCCACATATACACGCCTTACCAGTTAGAAAACAAGCGTATATGCAGTTTTCTCCACTACAACCCACATACATCGGGTTTGGTGCTCAAAATTAAAAATTATGTTGTGTTTCCATGTCACGTCACAAGATCCGTGATCCTTGACCTTCCAAATACAGGAAACGATTCATCTCGTCCCTTCAAGTCCATTTGAAGGCTATAAATTGAGACATTTCCAAGCCTTGAAAAGAGAATTGAACTTTTGAGAGCAAAGACACTCTCGAGAAATTTCACTTCACATTGAGTTTGCATCCCTTTATCCTTGAAAGTATGAACTCATTGTTCAACCCCCAAGCTCTTCCTTCTTTGTGATGGAGAACCTCACTATCTCCTTTATATGAGCTTTCCGTTGGTGGAGGATTGAAGTGGTGGAGGCCCAACTGGAGGGACTTAGTTTCTCAGTTTCGATATGTGTCGTTACAATAGTTTTTCACCTACATACTTATGTTGATTATTTTAATAGAAATACTCTTTTCTTGTCCAATTGATGTCTTGCAAATATTTGAATTATTATTCCATGGGCGTATTTGTGATGTATGTTAATGGATTATGCTAATATATATGTTAACATTATATATTATCACCATATGCTTGTGTATCTTGGTTTTTGAGGACAAGTTGCAGGTATAAAGATTTGAGTTACGTGCTCAACGATGGTCTTCATCAAACGTATGGACGAGGTAGGATCTTGACCTTGTCTTGTTAGCATTTAATTTATATAACATACTTGGGATTAGAGTTGATTTCTACATGTCATTCTGTTTGTTGTGGTTTACCCCAGGCCATAGAGAGAGTTTCCTCGTAACACATGTATGTATTTTGGCACAACATACCAAGAAACATAAGACTATCCACCACTTTTGATAAAGATACATGACAAGAGGAACTGGAATAATCAGAACGTGCAATGGATCGGGGTGGAAAACAGAGAAGAGGACGAGAAGAAGATTAAAATAGTTACTAGAGGCGGAACTAAGACAAGAGAAGATGAAACCAATAAGGATCAGGACCAATACTAATGGGCCAGTAAGAATAAAGTTCCTAAATAGAAGTTTGATGCATGCAAAGAGAAAGATATATTTAAAGAATCTAGGTGGGAGATTCTGAAAGAAAAAATTGTGTTTACTTCAAGGAAAAAACCAAAAGATGAGATACTAGGGTATGAAATTCATCCATTATTTGATCGAACCAATCAAGAGTAGTCTTCAGAACAAGTAAGTAACTTAAGAAACTTTTTGGGAGCTTATGTCAAATTTCTAAATGATAAAAATTACTTACAAATACTGCAAAATTTGTTAGAAAAGTGTAATCCTAGGGAAGAAGGGGTAAAATGAGTAAACCAGGTCCGTAAGTAGAGAAGAACCAATATGGAATTCAGATTGAATGCCAAAATAGGAGGTTTCAATATGACAGGTATTATACTATACTTAGAATCTTAAGTCAATGTTCTGCCAAAAAAGACCTGGGAAGCTGTGGGAGAACCTCAATTGGGGTATTCATCTATTCAGTTGAAGTTGGAAAATCAACACAGAGTGGTGACATTTGGTAGGTTGAAGGGGATTCTAGAGATCTAGATGGTGTATGCACCATGGAATACTTTGAAGTCATTGACATAGTACACAATACTTCACCATATCCAACTTTCTTGGGCCTGGATTGGGATTTTGATAAGAAGGATATTATCAATTTGAAGACAAGAAATATGATCTTTGAATCAGGGGAATACAAATTTATTGCACCATTGGATCCATCAAAAGGAGGTAGGTATGTGGAACCTGCAACAAACAATATTCTGACAAAAGATGTGAATCCTTTAGATAGAACTATCACATGCGAAGAGGATTATATCAACCCAACTACAGATGGCATGCTCAGTTGGAGGAGTATTAGTTATTATGCTTCAGACTCTAACACAAGAATGAAAAACTAGCAACAATGACTACATGAATTATCTACATGAAAAACCAGGAGATGCGCTAGAATGACGTGTTCACTGAGATGGGTTGGTACAGAGGTAAGAGAACCACCTACTTTTTATGGATTGAATGATTTAGAAGAATTTGACTGAAGTTTGAGGTAGAGGTTATGGAAAATCAAAGATTACCAGCATTATATATTGCTTTAAAATATACACCTGCAAGATGGCGGGGTACACACAAGGCAAAGATCAACAATTGGATTTAGTTCAAAAGGTTACTGCACTTCAGATTCGGCGTAGAGCAAGAGAATAGATATGACGAGAAATATGAGGGATTTGGAGAACCTCAAGAACATGTAGATAAGTGCGTAGTTCAATGGATATTAGTACCACCAAAATAATGGCCACACCATTTTATTCACACACTAGAAGGCATTCCGAAGAACTGGTACACATAACTAGAACGATGCAGAGAAGCTGCTAACTGGGAAGAGCTACAACATAATTTCATAGTTACATTTTCCTTTGAGTATAACAACCCAGAGATAGATACAATGTTGAAAGTGGTAAGAGATAGGATATTTGAAGAACCAGAGTTTGAAATAATCCCATCATATCATAAGCATGCTAGACACCATCATATCATAAGTGGAAGGTGAAATGGAGGTAGAAGGTCCCAATTTAAATTCAAAATATTATGCTTCATCATTAAAAATCAAGAAGGTAAACATTGGAACTGCAAAAAACCCAAAGATGGAAAGTATTGGAGATTATTGGGATAATCATATAGTAGAAAGGATCACATAATTACTACGCGAGTACAATGACTTATTCCTAGAAACATTCTCATAGATGAAGGGATTAGCAGGAGAGCTAGGAGAGATGAAGATCCCTTTGAAGCCACAAGCAAGACCTATCAGACAAACACCTTACAAATTGAATCCAATATAAAAAGAGAAGGTGAAGGCAGAAATTGACAAGATTCTAGAAGTTGGTGTCATAGGACCTGTAGAAGAGTCTAAATGGATCATTCCTATGGTGGTGTAGGAGAAGAAACAAGGAGGGAATAGGATTTGTGTAGATTTGAGAAAATTGAATAATTCTTGACTACATGATCCTTTTCCTACCCCATTTATAGATGAAGTTTTGGAGAATGTAGGGGGTCAATAAGCTTATTCTTTTATAGATGGATTTTTAGGTTATCATCAGATCATGATATCAACATAAGATAGTCATAAGACAACATTTTATACAGAGTGTGTTGGGTATGTGTTATATTCTTTGCATGAGTAGTAGTGTTTGTGTTGCGTCGCGGGGGGGGGGCGCTAGGCCCCACCTTGGGGGGTGTAGAGGGGAGAAATACCCTTGCGTGGGGGTTCGGGGAAACGTGTCACATTTTTTCCTTGTTTTTTGTGTTGCCTCGATTTTCATGTCCATTGTTGGGAATTTTTTTGGCACATGGTTTTTGCCGATGGTTTTCTATTTCCGGTTAAGGAATTAGGGTTGTTGAATAATCCAGGTCATTGGGTTAGGGTTTTGGATGCCACTGACTCCTATATGTATAATGTATTGTAAACAATGTATCACTATGAATGAATATAGAATATGCTATTTTTTCTCGGTTTGGGTTTCCAGGGGAAAAATATCTGTGTAATGTTTATATTTTCCAATGTATATTTTATGTTCCTTCACTGAAAATCTTTTTGTAGTAAATATTGTACAAGGTTAAAATCTACAGAGTGGGGACCATTTCAGTATACAATTATTCCATTTGTATTGAAGAATGCATCAACCATTATTTCAAGGGTAGTAGTAGCATCCTTTAAAAACTTTATACATAAGTTTTTAGAAGTTTAATTGGATGATTGGACAACGTTCGATTTGTTGAAAGATTGTGTCGAAGTATTAAGGTTGATGTTGGATAGATGCAGGTAGTTTCATATATCAAGAAATATCAATAAATGTATTTTCAGTGCACCTTTTTGGATTTTGTTAAGGCATGTGGTGTGTAAACAGGGTCTACTAGTTGATCCTTCTAAAATTGTTGTCATAGTTAAATTACCACCACCAAAGTCAGTGCACCGATTGAAAAGTGCATTGGGCCATGTAAGATATTACAGAAAGTTCATAATGGGATATGCACAGATTACTGCGCCAATGGAGAAGTTGTTGAAGAAGGACACTAAGTATCAGTGGAATGATGAATACTAGCAAATTTTGGATATTTTGAAGGAGAATATGGTTACTACGCTGATTTTGGTATTTCCAGATTGGGCTAAATAATTCCATGTGCCTGTAGATGCATATTCAATAGCATTAGGAGCAGTATTAACCCAACCAGGAGAAGGTGATATAGATCACCCTATTTCATTTGAAAGCAGAAAGTTATTAGATTTAGAACGAACTATAACACTACATAAAGGGAAGGATTAGCTATGGTGTATGCTTTGTATAAATACAAACATTACTTGTTAGGGAAACATTTCAAGATGTTTACATATCATTTAGCTCTGAGATATTTAGTCAATAAGCCAATGTTGGGGGAATGGATATGTATATGGCTATTTTTGTTTCAAGAATTTGATTTGAAGTAGTGGTGAAGCCTGGAAGATTGAATGCAGGACCAGGTCAGTTATCCGGGATAACTAATGGAGAAGAACCCAACAACTTGGAAGACAACTTTCTATTTGCACAATTTTTTTCAGTACAAATAGTTGGTGAGTATTTTGCTGACATTATTGAGTTTTTGAGTATATGCTTTGTGTTGGAGATACTTCACACACACCTAGGATTTTTTTTCCTAAGGTTTTAACTATGTTTATTAGTCATTATTCAATCTCCTATATTTTAGGGAGAATATTCCTCTAGGATAATATTCTCTTCAGTTCACACTTCAGTTTGATCAGTGGAGTGGAGTCTAGATGCCACATTGGGATTATCAACATGCAACATTGGGATCATCACTAGCTAATGTGCATTTTCCTTGGGATCATCACTAGACTAGCACATTACTCATGATTCCATGATCTCCTCCTCACTTCCCTCTGTTTCAGTCAGTTAATTGAAGACTAATAGATTAGTTAACTCAGAATAGGTGGCAGTTCACTCCCGTAACTTCCTAAGAGACTAGACAAGGTGACACTTTACTCCCATAACGGTTGGTGTGTCCAAATCAATCTAGACCACCACTATGGTGCATTGGATTCTCCTTTAGTGCACATTAGTTGAGTTATATAGAGTATATCATGTATAAATTATCATTCATTCATTTGGTTAATGAGAATTCTTCAACTCTTTCTCTTATGCTTCTCTTTTCTCATATTTTCTCTGCAACTGTGTATGTCAATTAATAGCTAGATCTATTATGTGTAGGTTCAACACATTTATATGGTATCATAGCCGACATACTACTAAGGAAAATACACACAAAATCATTTTTGCAAGTATCGAAGATTGAAGACAACAGAAAAAAATGGAATTTCCAAAAGAATTCATTCTTACACCGTATAATTGCTTTGCATGGAAGGAGAATATGATCATGCATCTTTGAGGAAGAGGATTGTACTAGTTAACCATGAACACAAATACATAACCATCATCAGCCATAGAAAAATCCAAGCATCTTAATCGAATGGATGAAGTGTTTGGAACAATTTGCAGTCTTATTCCTCCTAAACTCCTCTTTCACATATCCTCCTGTAAAAACTACAATGAAGCCTGGACCACCATGGAAGGTATTTTTGGAAAACAAGATGAGATGAGGGGATGCATGCTCAAGGTGGAATTGCTCACATTGGATCCAAAAACCTTCGACAATCTCCAATATTTCTTTACCAAATATGTGGATTTTTTGTTGCAACTCAAGGCTTGTGGGGTTGATAAATCTAAGGAGGAGAAACAAATGGTTCTCACCATTCTCTCCAAACTTGGTCCAGAATACTCAATGTTTGTATCCACATTTCATTCAATTAGGTTCATCTTTGGATCTACCTGGACGATTCCCTCTATTGAGGCCTTTATCGAGTCTCTGACACAAGAGAAGAATAAGATCATCAATATGGGAAAAATCAAAGGCCCAAAGGTGTGTGCACTTAGTGTGCAAGATGGTGGCGGTCATCAATTTCATAATCTAAAGACAAAGACAAAAGGAAAACACATTCAAATATAAAGAAGGAAGGGTACTCAAAACCCTTCAACGATGCCTCTAGATCCAAAGATGGAAGGGGAAGAAAAGGGGAAAAATTCAATTACTTCCATAAAGGATTCCATCCAAAATCCGCAAGTATGCAGAAATAGATAGATCTAATGACCCAAATACTTCAACAAAACAACCTATTAAGGAAAATATATGAAATTATCTTACTCAAGAATTTTTGAGTCTTGCTTGGCTAAGGCAAGATATCCGAGAATGTTACCCTATGTTTATAGCCTCAAAAAGTGTTTCCTAATCCACAAGTATTAATTACAAGGGATTAGGCTGATTTTTTAAAATAAAAGATTGTTGCAAAATATAACATTTTTATATAATTTTCTGAATATAACAGATTGCAAAAAAATTAATATGGAGATCAAAAGCAAAAATACCAAGTCATATATTAACACATATGAGATAGAATAGAAATTGCTTTATCTCATTCCAAGAAATCAAAAGAATCGTTCTCTTTACAAAAATCCATGTGGGGGCATGGACCAAGGTCAAACTTAGATACCCCCGATGAAAACCATACAAAAGGACTCTGACAAGAAGCAAAAACTGTAATTTAAAATCTGGATCATCTTGCCACATACTGCTTCCCACTTGACTCTGCACAATATTCTTTATTAGTCATGAAATTTAATTCATAAATAGACATGTCTACACAGACTATCAAAGATATATCAACACCTCTGAAACAAGTGTTTGAATGATATGATTCAACTTTGAACCTTGTTGTCATAAAAGAGAATTAGGCTTTTAATGAATTGAAGAATGAATGAAAACTGAACTATCTCAATAAAAATCAAGAGCAAACCTTAGTATTATTTCTCCTTCTATTCTCCCTTTGTTCTTCCTTCTCATTTGGCTTTTATGCATTCCAAATTAGTTGAAGTAGTTCAACTACCTCATTTACTTAAGTTAACTAAAACTCAACTAACTTTTAGTTTAGGGGAGGAAATAATAATAATAATAATTAAGGGTCTTTTTATTAAATAATAACTAGTAGGTGGGACCCCTTGTGACTCCCTTTAATGTCTTAACAAAAATAAACATAATTAGACAATCAATCAAACACATCCCTCCTTGTGGCTCCCATAATTATTTCCACAATTTGAAATTTAAATATCAAATATATTTCAAATATATCAAAACATGTAAATATCCACAATATCCAAAAATAGTTTGTTGTCTAAAACTTTCAAAAGTCCATTGTCCTCAATAAATCAATAATAAACACATAATAAAAAATCATATTTTCCACTTTGAGAGGCAATTTTTCCTTTGTTGTTGCTATCCCCTTTTGAATTCCCTAAATTAGCCTTAGGTTGGGTAGAACCTTGAGGCTTGATCTCACTGATGACATGGAAACAATCATCTCTCAAGTGCATACGAGATGATATTGACTTGGTTGAGTCACTTTAAGGAGAGGATGGAGCAACAAAAAAATTTCCTTTGTCATGCATATGGTGGGTCTCGGTTTTGAGTCTTTTGCTTGCGTGGGAGGACTGTACAGGTGAGTGTGCAGGGGGAATATAAAAATTTGGGTTAACATGTGGTGGTGGAGGAGGTAAAGACAAATTTGTCCAGCCACGATGGTGGGAGACTGTTGGGTGAACAATCTCTTGCCATCCATCATTCTCGGGAACTTCAGGTTGCAAAGATACATGTGGGGGCACAGGGATACCAGGGACATGTTGGGGCTAGAAGGGAGGCCTCTCTGGTCTAGGCTGGACTATCCCTTGTCCAATCCAATTGCAAAATCCATCTTGAAAGAGCTGGTTTAACTCTTGAGGATCGACATCGAAATGTATTGAGAATCTGGGCCTTCTAGGCCCTCTATTCCAGTTTCCTCTTCCCCTATTGTTTCAACGATGACTTCCTTTGCTGAAGAAGTTCATCCTGTATGCATCAATTATTAGAAACTAGGTCTTAACAGACCATACATGACATTCTCTTAATATGAAACAAAGTTTGGCTCAACAATTAACATCAGACCCATGCAATCCAATCCATAAAATGTATTTAATAATTGTCAAATGAGCAGGGGGTGAAATAGGGTTCATGGGATATCTAAGGGGATTGTATTGAGAGAAAAAGTGAGATCATGAAAGGGAGTAAGAACACTATTACTGCTCAACAATTCATTAAATCACTGACTGTGCAACAATAAAAAAACATATCAGCTTCCATCTATCTCTATGTCATTTTTTATTACTGTCATACAGATTTTTAATTTTATTTTATTGAACAGGGCGTGCAAAATGAATTTGGGATCGTGAGGGGATTTATAATGAGTGAAAAAATGAGAAAATTAGAGGGAATTAGATGGATATTTTTCATAAAATAAATTAAATCAATCAACTATTATAACTTTGTTTCAAATTTAATCCAAAAACATCCACTTCCAAGACCAAAACATTCATTGTTCCTCAATTTGATACAAACTGCTTGATGTCTCAATAAAACAATTTAATTTCCCAGAAATATTCAATTTATAACAGTCTGTGTATTATGAGTTATACAACATTTCCAATTCAACGGTAACAATGTAACCATTCGAACCATAGTACTGCATATGATAACATTGATTTCTTCTTTTAAAATAAACAAAACATGCACATCGATCCTTTTTATCTATGCCCAACATTCATCCTTGACAACAAAAAAATAATACACTCAGGATAAACAATCAACAACCACTGTCCTTTAACAAAAATCAGGCCTGATTTAAACACACACTGATTCCTTTTAAGTCTGGACAGAACCAAAGTACATTTAATGCGTCCATCATACACACAGGTCTTCAACTTATAATTGACACAATCTCGATTTGAAAACAACAATCAACCCAAAAAATGGAACTCTAATCTTGATCTCCATGTGAATTAGTATATACAAACCTCCTTTTAAAAGGAACAACCCACATAAACATATCATGTATGAAGAGAACATAACTAAATTAACAGACATGAGTCTCTTATTAACTTGACGAAACCATGATTGGGCTTGGTGAAACAATCACTCACACATGTGTCTTCTTATCTTTAAATGCAATCACGATCATGCTGGGATTAAACACAGTAAGAGAGACCATAATTGACTAGAAGGACAACTCTCGGTTGTAGGTAACCATACTTCATTTTTTGTTCAAATGAATTCATCACAGAGAGAAACACAGAGATTTGACCAAGAGGTGGGAGCCCATGCCTTTAAAATTTCCTCAATTCATTAAACCCAAAATCTTGACAAACCCCAAAAGGTGCCCGAGGAAAGTAGAAGTAAGTCAAACTCCAAGTCAGGATTTTTGGAAATTAAATACAGAGAGCCAACAAAATTTTGATTTTCTTTAAAAACACAAAGAGAGATCATGGTATTTTATATCCTCATATCCATTTACCACCGAGTAACAACCACATGACACAATATAATCTTGAAAAGAAAAAGCAGAGAGCCATGCCCTTTTATAAAAAACACAGTCCTTCAACTTATAAATCCAATCTCTTGACATAACCATAAGTGAATTCCCGAGTGGAGGATAAAGCAATTTGAGCTAACCAATCCAGATACACACAGATGTCACTAACACTTTTTTGCAGAGAGGAGATGAGGGTTAATTTAAACAATGATTAGTACTCAAAAACACATAGAGATAATGCCTCTTTCCAACACCCAGGGAGTCGGTAACTATCAAAAACAATTGACAGTGAGGCCACTCAACAAAATAGTCAAATTATAGCAGGTGTGAGAGGAGTGGGTGTGAAAACTCTTCACAAATTATATCCATTCAATACATACACAAGACTATATTAAACATTCAGGGCCAACCGAGATTGAACTTGTGGAAATATTTTAGTGAAATGATAGTCAAGAATGAGTCATCAAACAAATTTTTGGGCTTAGACAAAAGGACCACCCCACTGTCAATTGATGCATTGCAACTTGGATAAATATTACAACAATGACCGAGAGGGAAAATGAGTTGAAAACCACTGAAACACAAACTGGTGGTTAAAATCGCTCAACAATAAAACTTAGAACCTGTTGTACCATTGTTACCATTTTACGTAGAGAATCATCAATAAAAAACTGAGCTATCTGAGTCACTAAAAAATGTGCAAACTCTACCATCAATAACACCCATACTTCACTTACACATGCCAACATTTCGCAGTAATCACAGAGAAACCATAACAAAATATTTACACTTAGTCGAAAACTCAAGAAAACACAGAACCCATGCATTCCTGAGCCACCATTTGATTCATAATACAGAGAGTCCATCATGGATGGAAAGATAAGAACCATACCTGTGAGAAAATCACTTCGATGACGAATTGGTCGAGTTTTCCCCTTCCAATCCTGAAAACGCGGAGCTTCCACAACCAACATAACAACAATGCAACTATGCTAGGGTGAAGGGCTCAAGGGAGGTTTGAAGTGATGTGCAGTAAATGCATGTTTCTTCCTCACCTAGCCCTATTCAATTTCATGTATGAACCATCACACTAACATAACATCCACCATTAAAATCAAACCATAACCAATGCATAATTCAATGCCATATTCATCGTAAAGATATGATACTATATCTATTGCATAGTGCGCCACCTGAGATATATCATATCTATACGTTAACCTCTTTCCATAACTCCATACGATAATAACATATTAATGTTACCATATGTGTCTCCATTCAACTTTAATAAAAATTTCATAGTCCTTTAACCAAACACATAGTATAATAGCTAGGTCCACCATTGTCACAAGGGTTTATACATAATCTTTTTTCCATAGCTTCAGAACTTTTTCCATAGTTTTTCTGTTTGTTTTGATCAAGCTCCCATTTATTATCTTTTTCATAATCATATATGGATTAGTAATCAATATATGAATTAATAATCAAGGTTATAACATAACATAACATAGCACCTGTGAACAATATGATTCTCATGCCCATGGAACTGCTCTGTATCACAAGTAAATACCAACATCATTAAGCAATAATGACTCAACCACCCATTTATCACATCAAATGAAACCAAGACTGCATCACCTACTATATAGGAATGTGTAGGCAACATCATAACAACAACAACATATAAGCGTAACATGTTTATCTTTGCGCCTCTAGTCTACAAGGTGGTCCCACCTACTAGTATTATATTATTATCATAATTAAATAATAGCGCTTAACAATCCTTTGAGGTCGGAATTCATCATTGCAATTTTAATCGTCAACACAACCTTGGAGATCGCATCTCCAAGGGTACCAAGAAGAAGAAGCCTATCACATCAAATGAAACCAAGACTGCATCACCTACTATATAGGAATGTGTAGGCAACATCATAACAACAACAACATATAAGCGTAACATGTTTATCTTTGCGCCTCTAGTCTACAAGGTGGTCCCACCTACTAGTATTATATTATTATCATAATTAAATAATAGCGCTTAACAATCCTTTGAGGTCGGAATTCATCATTGCAATTTTAATCGTCAACACAACCTTGGAGATCGCATCTCCAAGGGTACCAAGAAGAAGAAGCCAAAAGATCATAATCCCAAGAAAGGAAATTCTAGCCATGCTTTGATTGCCATCAAATCCTCTCCCGATTCTTGGACCGTAGATTAAGGTGCATTACACCACATGGATTTCACAAAAGAAGTCTATTATTCATTGGATTCATGCAAAGGTCCTCCTATTCTAATGGGAGACAAAACTCCAGTTGAGGTCACTGATAAAGGAATAATTTAACTCACAAACAGAAGCTTTGAGAATGTGCTACACATTCCCAAACTTTCTGTCAATATTCTCTCTGTGTATCATATTACTAACTACGACACCAGAAAGAGAGTCATATTCACACATTATGCAATGGATATCTATGACATGAAAACCAATTCCAGTGTTTCTATCGGTGAGGTAAATAATCAATCTAGACTCTACACATTTTCTGAATTTATTGAACCAAATTCTGCATTACTGCTTACCCATGCTGATGAAAGCAGTAGGATATGGCACGAAAGGTTTGTGAATTTAAATTTTATATATATGCAACAACTTATCAAGTAGGTAATGGTTGATGGTCTACTTTAAATCCACTTCTCCAAGGGAATTTGTGAGGGATGTGCTCTTGGAAAACACCCTCAAGAGAAATTCGACAGAGGAAAGACTCATAAGGCTTCCTCTCCTTTAGATCTGATCCATAGTGACCTCATGGGCCCTTTTCCACATCCATCAATCGGTAAATCAAGGTAAGTGTTCATTTTTGTTGATGATTTCTCATGCTTCACATGAATTTTCTTTCTCAAGAAAAAATCAAAGGTCTTTCAACACCTCAAAGATTTCAAAGCCCTTGTTGAGACACAGTCAGGAAAGAAAATCAAAGTCCTCCAAACATATAACGTGGGAAAGTATGTCAACCATGAGATACATAATATTTGTCACGAGGCATGGATTTAGTTGCAACACATGGTTCCCTATACTCCATAGTAAAACGAAGTTGCTGAGCAAAAAAATAGATCTCTAAAAGATATAGCATCTTGCATTCTACATGCAAAGTCACTTTCACATAGATTATGGGATGAAGCACTTAATTGTGAAACCTACATCCAAAAAATATCTCCCCATAGATATGTCAAGGATAAGACCCCCTGCGAGGCTTGGAGCAACCTCAAACTAGAAGTGACCCACTTCTGCATTTTCGGTTCATGTGCATGGGACATGATTCCCTTTGAGAAGAGGAAGGCACTTGATCCACATAAGCATAGAGCATATCTTTTTTGGATACCCCAACGGTGTGAAGGTATATAGACTCATTGATATTTTCTTGGACTGGCTCATCATTGAGCGTAGTTTCCAATTCTAGGAAAGTGTCTCACAGGTACCTCAACCACTGCATGCAGACACCTTTGTTCTTCCACCTGTCAGAGATGATGAGAATGCACATGTCGACTCTTCTTGAGATGAGAGTTCTAATTCATAGGATTCAGATGATCCAGATACAGAGTCTATATAGTCAGATGTAGATTCAGTGCATCCAGATGTAGATGCAGAGCTAGAGAAGAGGCCCAAGTGGGCCAAGAATACTCTTCAGTATGCAGGGGATATTGTTGGAGATCTAACTGATACTAGGAGGACTCGATATGATTTCGAGGAGAATCCTCTTGCACTCACTGCCACTGAATCAATGCCACCCAAGAATATTTTCTTGGTTCAGTCTTCAGATCCACAGTCTTTTGGTGAGGCTCTCGAAAATGAATTTTGGGAATCCACCATGAAGGAGGAGTACGACTCCCTCCTTGAGAACCAGACTTGGGATCTAGTTGCCCTTCCTTCAGGAAGGAAACTTGTTAGGTGCAGATAGGTCTAAAGGACCAAGAGAACAACATATGGACATGTTAGTAGATACAAATCTAGGCTAGTTACCAAAGGCCTTCAACAGGTGCATGGCATTGACTATGATGATACCTTCGCTCCAATAGATAAGATGGATTCCATACATTTGGCACTTTCCATTGCGGCAGCCAAGGGATGGGAATTTCATCAGATTGACGTGAAGAATGCATTTCTTCACATCAATCTCTTTGAGGAGATCTATATGGAGCATTCCCAAGGATTTATGCAGGATTCATCTTTGGTCTGTCGACTAAAGAAATATCTTTATGGGATTAAGCAGGTTCTGAGGGCATGGTAGCCAAGATGGACTCCTGCCTACTATCACATAATTTTATACATTGTAATTCAGACCCAGATGTTTACATGCTTAGGACGACTGATTCACTTCTACTCCTAGTTATATATGAGGACGATTTGTTGATCACCGGTTGCTCGACTTTAGAAATTGTTGTATTCAAGAGAATTTTGAATGAAAAGTTCTTGATAATGGAAATGGGTTCGCTACATTTATTCCTTGGACTCAATATCAGTCAGGATGCATCAAACATCAAACTGTCTTAGGCCAAGTATGCACAAGATCTCCTTGAGAGATTTCACATGACAAACTGCAAGTCTTCCTCAAAGTCAGAATTCAGACTTGAGGATGGTGGGGACACTCCACTAGTTGACAAAAAACTATACAGACATCTAATGGGTAGTTTTTTGTATCTCACATACTCAAGACAAGACCCCTGATATGCAGTTGGAGCAGTCTCCAGGTTCATGTAGGAGCCGCGTGAGCTACATTGGAAGGATACAAATCACATCCTTCGATACGTACAGGGAACTATCACCATTGGGATTCAGTGTTCAATAGACTCTACATTGGACCCCATCAGGTTCTCTGATTCTAATTGGGTTGACGATATCATTGATCACAAGTCCACATCTGGTTACTCACTCAGGCTTGGTTCCGGGCCTATCTGTTGGTCGAGCAAGAATATGGATGATATTGCTCTATCTTCAGCCGAGGTAGAGTACAGAGGGGTGGTTAACATAACCATTCAGGCTATGTGGCTACAACATTTTCTCACTGAGTTGGACATTCAATTTCATTGGTCGATCGTCATATGGTGTGACAACCAAAGCACTATGAAGTTATGCATAGATCTAGTTCAGAGGTAGCAGATGAAGCACATCGATATCCACATGCACTACATCCGGTACTTAGTACATGAGGAGATCATTGACCTACAATTTTTTCCTTCAGTAGAACAAACTACAGACAAGTTCACCAATACCTTCACTGAGCAGACATTTCATTCTTTGTGCAATCATCTTGGAGTGAAGGACACAATTTCCTAGCAACTGTAAGTTCGTATTTTTACATACATTGTACTTTGAGAGGGGGGGTTTCCCATGAGTTTTTCCCTCTTTCCTCATTTATTTCAGTGTACCTTTTGTATTTGGGTACCTAACATGGACTCTATATCGGGACCCATTATTTATTTTCACCATAGTGATGTTCAGGGGGGGTGCTGGAGATACTTCACACACACCTAGGATTTATTTTTCCTAAGTTTTTCCCTATGTTTATTATTCATTATTCAGTCTCCTATATATTAGGGAGAATACCCCTTTAGGAGAATATTCTCTTCAGTTCACACTTTAGTTTGATTAGTTGAGTGGATTCTAGATGCCACATTGGGACATGAAACATTGGGATCATCTCCAACTAATGCACATTGTCCTTGGGATCATAACCAAAATAGCGCATTACTCATGATTCCTTGATATCCTCCTCACTTCACTTTGTTTCAGTCAATCAATTGAAGACTAATAGACTAGTTAACTCAGACTAGCTGGCAGTTCACTCCCGTAACTGCCTGAGAGACTAGACTAGGTGGTAGTTTACTCCCGTAATTGTTGTTGTGTGTCCAGATCACTCTAGACCACCACTATGGCACATTGGCTTCTCCTCCAGTGTGCATTATTTGAGTTATAAAGAGTATATCATGTGTAAATTAACATTCATTCATTTGGTTAATGAGAATTCTTCATTTCCTTCTCTTCTGCTTCTCTTTTCTCATATTTTCTGAACAACTCTATATGCCAATTCCTAGCTAGATCTATTTTGTGCAGGTTCAACACATTTACACTTTGCACCAAGAGAATTTACTACTGCACAAAAGAAAATTTTGGTAGTCATATCTACAGAGTATCATTTGATTGTAGGTCATTTATACAAACTTGGAGCATATAACATTTTAAGAAGATGTGTGATGGAGCATGGAAATCCAATCATTTTAGCAGAGGCACGTGAAGGGATTGTTGGAGGACACTATGCAGGGAAAGCTACCATGCAGAAGGTATTGTGTACAGGGTTATGGTGGAAAAAAATTCACAAGGATTCAAAGGAACATTGTCGAAAGTGTGATGCATGTTAGAGAGTTGGGAAACCTTCTAGGAGGGATGAAATTCCATTGAGACCTCAAGTAACATTACAAGTGTTTAGTAAATGGGAAATAGATGTTATAGGTCCAATTAATCCACTAGCCAGAAGATCAGGAGAAAGATATATTATTACAATGACATAATACTTGACCATATGGGCTGAGGAAACACCAGTAAAGGATTGTAGCACAGAGACTGCAATGCAATTTTTATTTGAACATGTGGTGATAAGATTTGGATGTCCAAGAATATTTATGAGTGATCAGGGGAATCACTTCATCAATAGTACAATTGAAGCAATGCTTGAAGATTTTAAGATACATCACTCTCAAGAAAATGGAACAGTGGAAGCCTTCAACAATATTTTGGAGAATTCCTTGACAAAGATTTGCAATGTGAACAAAGATGATTGGGATTTGAAGGTACCAACAGTACTTTGGGCTTATAGAACTACCTGCAAGAAGATAACATGGAAACTACTCTCTATATTAGTGTATGGAAAGGAATCAATAGATCCCTTGTATTATTTGATACCAAGTTTGTGCATTGAAACAATTACAAATATGACAGAAATGGGTGCAGCGTAGGAAATATTGGCTCAATTGGTAGAATTAGAAGAGGACAAAATCATGGTAGGTTTCCATGAGAAGGTACAGAAAGAAAAGGATAAATCATGGCATGATAGACATATCAAGAAGAAGAATCTTAAGGAAGGATATATGGTTCTCCTCTATGACAGTAAGTATTTGCAAAACCTAGGGAAGCTTAGAATGCATTGGTTAGGGCCATATCAGATAAATTTCGTCACAGATGGAGGTGTTGTACAACTGCAAAATTTAGTAGGTAAGGAAGTTCAAGGACTAGTAAATAGTATTTGACTGAAACTTTATAAGGATATTCGACCTACTAACTCTCAGTAGTTGCAGCACAACAAGTAGACTGTACGTATTGTAAATAGTGTGAGTTAAAAGAAGAAAAAGGAAGAGAAAAGTAGAAAAAGGAAGAAAAAACCAAAAAGAGGTAGTTAAAGGAATAAGTGATAGACAAATAGTTGACAATGACAAGTGCACAACAGATAGAAATCCAGTGCGATGAATGAAGATACTGTGAGCAGGACAACTATAACAGAAGGAAGTACCAGTGCACCAAAGATGTAACACAATAGAAAATTACAATGTACCGAAAAAATGAAACAGTCGGGAAACGAAAAATCAGTCATTGGAAAAAGGGAGGCGCGAAATGAACATTTATGACAGTGGAGGAAGCATTCTTGGTACGATTTGGAACATTTATGATAGACAATGAAGTGTGATCGACAAGCTTTGAGCATTAATGACAACACTTTAGAAGAAACATTAGGGTTCGACAAGCCTCATTGTGAATTTGAGAAAACACAAAGTTAAGCATAAGAGAAGTTTCATAAGATCATGTAGGTGATGGATGGATACAAGCAAGAGATAAGAGAAATGGTGGAGAAGATAACACCAACCACACCACCAGAGGTCATAACATAAAGAGAGAAACAAGCTACAAAATAAACAAAGTACATTGCGTTGGAAGTTAAGAAGATAGATGAAATTTTTGAAAGGACCACACAACTTTGTATAAGCTTGGTAGAGGATGAGAGGATTCATTAGCTGGAGTAGAGAGAAGAAAATTTGAATGTTGCAGTTGAATACCTAAAGAAAAGGAAGAAGACAATGGCCATATCCCTGAGACTGAGGGATGCACAAAAGATGAAAAACCTGTAGGTAGAGGTAAAGGTTGAACAAGAGGAGAAACAAACACAACAATCCCAGTTGGATCCCCTACAAGAACAATCATAACAAATGATCACAGTGCTAGAAACAAAGAAACCCAACATGGAACAAGCGCACTTAGAAAGAATACAAGTGTTGAAGGAGCACGTTACATCACAAGTTGTGAAGACCCTCATAGAGAAGAATGCACAATTGAAGGAAAAAGCAGATGAACTAGCAAAGAAGTTTCAGTAATTACATAGATTACTGCAAGAGGCACACATGACCTAAGTGTCTTGGGATGAACCATGGGTTAGTGGTGGGGGCCTATTGGAGGAGTAAGTTTTGGGAGATAGCACAATAATAAAGGAAACATGGACCAAAGGGAACAACGCGCACCTAAAAAGAAGGAATGTCGGCATGAAAAATGGAATAGGAAGCAACTCACGACAAGATTTGTGGAAATCAGGCGCATATGTGGACAAACCTAGCCATGTTAGGTTTAGTTTTTTTGAGTCATATTGTAATGGATTTTAACCCATTTTGTAATATAAATAGAAGATGCATAAGGTAGATTGAGGTTTCTTTGGTATGGTATTTTTATGATCATATCTTTGGTATCATTTGGAGTCCTTTTTGAGTTTTGAGTCTTTGTATGGTTAAGAGCTGCAGAGCTCATAGGGAGTTGATGTAATTGAGGGTTAGGTCACAAGCTGTGGAGCTTGGTGCAACGTTGGTCTACCTCACCACTATTCATTTATGTAATGTGCGCAACGCTATTTTGATGATGAAGAAGAAATAAAAATAAGATCTTTGTGGATGTATCCCCAAGGGGGGTGAACCACTGTAAAACCATGTGTTGCAATGTGTTTGAATGGTTTTGTTATTTATGCAATTATGGTTAAATGATTAGATGAATGAATGGTTTTAATTACAACACACACTAGAATATGTATGTAGAATGAATGAAATAATAGATATGATGAATGGTATAATAGAATGCATGTTAAAGTAGAAATAAAAGTAAGAAGAACAACCCCAATCCCTTCCATGACTACAGACACTTGTGTCTTGTTGGAGCCGCCTTTTTCAACTAGCTTAAATGTAATTCTTAAAATCAAAGGTTTGGCCTTTAAGTTGTCTTTTACTTCATGACCTTTACCCACTGAAAATCTCAGTAGTCCTGATATGCAAAGTGGCGATGACCGTTGTACTCCTAAGCCATTGCCATTTAAATGCTGAGCGATCTTTTTTCACTTTTTTATAACTCGGGATATCGCGTTTCGGGAGTTACAAGTCACATTGTTTCCAAGCCCCGATGCGCGAAGTCACGAAACAACCTTGAAAGCTTACCCAGGTTAGCACCGAGAGTAAAGTTCCTTAAACCTTAGTTAAGTGCTATCGGGATTTTGCATCTTGTCGATCGCCCTCCCCAAAAGTCTTACCATCATAACTTCAATAGGCGAAGTTGTGAAATATTTTCAAAAGTCACCCAGGTTAGTGTCAGGAGTAAGTCATTTTAAACCGTAGTTAAACAATGTCGGGGTTTCGCGACTCGGCATTCACTCTTCCAAGAAACTTTACCTTCGTAGCCCCGAGTCGTGAAATCACGATATTCGTGAAATCACGATATTAATTAAACACTAATTAATTAAACACTTAATCCATATCACGTTTTTTCTTAACTAGATCATGTCATCGCGATCTCGGATTTTAAGGGCTCGAAAGATAGAAGTGAAATCTCCCGATACGGCGAACGCCGAAAAGGGTGATTAAAGTTTAAAGAAAACCTAATTAAAGAAACTAATCTAGATTAATCAGTGAATTAATACAAATATTAACGCACACCATCTACCAGTTAAATTCAAATGTTTTTGCGCCAACTTGTGTCACGACCCGTCAAAATTTATAGCATTTATTTGAAGTGATAGGTGAAGATATTTGTTTTTATTGCTAAATATTTCTCAAAAAAAATGAATTGACCATTATGTTCATAAGGACACTGGGGTTTTAAATGGTTGAAATATAGAGTTCTTTCTATCATTGTTTCAAATTCCATTTCTATCTTGCGCAAAGAAGCCTTTCTCACCTTGCCAATTTCTGTATGTATACACATTTTTACTATAGGAGAGCTAAGTCAGAGTCCTCTATCATGGCCCCACGAAAAGCTTCCAAGGTGATTGCTGAGAGTTCAGGGCAAGGCTTAGATACTGTTTTCGATACTTCATCCCGAAGTGTTGATTTTGTCAGAACCTGGTCATACATCTCTGAGGTTCTTCAATCTGAATTGGTGAACTATTCAGATGATTCTAGTGATAATGAGAAGGATGATTTGGCCACCAAATACAAAATCGTCATTCAATCAGAGATGCATAAGATAGCGTCCAGGCCACGAATCCTTCCATGTTATGATATGATCCAATGGGCATTAGATCATGTGGATATCTCGACCAGAACCATTATCAGCGAGCAGAAGGTGACCATTGGGACTTTCAGACCAGAAAATTTGCAGGTGATGTACCAATTGTCACCCACACCAAACTTCTCACACAATGTCAAGTTTCTGGAAGGTTTTAAGCAGAAAGAATGCGAGCAATATGGCAGAAGCATGTCTGATCTGATCAAAGATTGGGTCTCGCACCCCGCAAAGTTTAGGGCGGATGGTAACGGAGCTTACTCAATCTCATCCATGGAACTGCAATTCAAATATATAGAAATGATGACCTATCGGTTATATGGCAAGGAGGACACCACACATTTTTTTCTCCCGTGGGTTCCTCTCATTCATACAGTTGTTGAAGGATATTCTTTCGACTGGGCTAAATTGTTGTCAGATAGTTTAACCAGCAAGATTATTGAATATCGGATGCAGAGGGAAAATGGAAAGGCTTCTTCATTTTTTATGTCCGCCTACATCATGGACGTTGTCTGTTTCATGATGCCTTTCCCTGTAATGAAATGGAGCTAGACTCCATCTGAGGCTGAGCCTATCCATGTCTACCACTCCAAACTTTGGGAAGATAAGGCAACAGAATTTATATATGAAATTTTCAATTGGGTAATGGTGCCAATGCATATCTCCATCTTCAGCAACCCACCGCCCTAGATTTCAGATAGCATCGCCACCAACTTGAGCAACGTGGCCGACTGGTACGTAGAGGTGGAATTTTCATACATCAGGGTTTTCGACACCTCTGTTCCACCCTATGCTCTACCATTATTCATACCAGATAGGATGGCTTGTCGCGAAATTGCTAGGCAAACTGTGATTGGTGGCATAAGCAAAGAGCTTAAATGATTTTCGAAGAAGGTATGGCCTCCCTTCCCCATTCATTTGAATTCATACTCTTTATTAGATTTCAGACATGAAAAAGCCGAGGCAGTGGCTCTAGAGGATATTAAATTGATCCACATCGAGTTCAAGAAGCACGACCCACACAAGATCGTGGGCAATCACATGGTGAGTTGTGGCCTTAAAAGGTATGAACATGAGCATTCACCTCATGACAACATCTTCTGAGGGGAGATATCCTATGCCGAGGTCCTAAGTCGGATTCAAACCCTGTCACCCAAGGAAATGGTTGATTTCTTCAAATTCCAGGAACACCGGAGGAGCTGTCTTCCCCCAGTCTTACAGGGTAAGAACCCACCGACCATAGATGTACAGAAAAAGGAAGCCAAGGGCTCCAAATATTTAGGACCTGACCAAGAGGAACAATAGGAAAAGAAAAATAAAACTAGGGGCCCGAAACAAGAAGCCGAGATCCCCAATCCTCCAAGCTAGCCAGCCCCAGTTGTTACCTCGGGGAAATCATTCAAGAAGACCAGTATCCCCATCATTTATGTTACTCCCCTACAGTCCACAAAGGGGATCCCAGAAGCAGGATGGATTTTCAGTGAAGAACTAACGCCCATAACTATGGAAGAGTTGCCTCTGAACGAATTTTTCTTCGATAAGAAGAGAAAGGCCATTGTGAGACAATAATTTTATCAAGAAGCAGGCATGGTAGCTAAGAAATTTAAAATCCTTGCTGATGGGAGGGCCATGAAAAAAGAGGAATTTTCAACTCAGTAGTAGGAACATTGGGGGCTTTTTCTACAACCAACCAATTTTCTGTCGAGTCCCTAAAAGAATAGTTGAAGCAAAAAAACCGCTTGATCAAAACTTTGGAGGCTAAGCTGGTTACAGCAGAGGTAGCTACCAGATATCAGATGAACACAGGTATAGAGCAAGCTAGAGAAGATGATCAAAAAGAAATCGAACGGCTCAAGTCCGATCTCAAAAAAACACAGTAGGCGGCCCAGACCAGCCAATCACAGATAAGCCAGCAAGAGGATTTAATAGGGCAATTATAGGCCAAATTAAATTTCACTGAAATCCATGTGATAGATATCGAGATATTCCAATCCCAAGCCATAGAAATTCGAAGAAGAGTGTCGGTGGCTCAACGAGATTTACTTTCTAAGACAGAGACCATTCAAAACCTCTGCCAAATCATTGA
>JASDQU010504380.1:32038-45506 GCA_032191745.1 Picea mariana | reverse complement strand
TCAATGCAATGGAGACTATTGCTTCCTAAGGAAGGAGGATTGATCTAGGTGGATATCGAGGGCCACCCACCTTTTCCAACTCTCTTAAAACTATTTTCTGGCAATTTTGGAAATTTACTATTTTTAACTTCTAGGGCCATTTTGAGGGCCCAAATGAAGGTTTTTTAGGATCCAAATACTCAATTATAGCCAAAGTATTTGATTGAGCCCCCAAAATGAATCTCCTCGATGATACCTTTCCAATGAGATATTGTGCGCCCCAAACGAAGATTGTATGCCAAAGTTACGCCCCAGAGAAGTTGATACACCAAACTACCCAAAACAGGGTCCACAAAACTGTTGGCTTTTCATCTTTCGGGGTTAGGGCTTTGGATTTTATTTATGATAAAAAGGTCTTTGGAGCCACATTGTAAAATCATCTTCTCATAGATGAGAGTAGCCGCCACATCTCTTTGCAGAGATAAGCTTCCACCATTCTAGTGAGTCTTTCACTCTGTATTTTTACAGTCTTTGTACATTTTCGCTCATTAATAGAAAATTCTGTATTACTATATCTCTGTGTTTGTGGTTACATATATGATACATTTATGTTATATTATTGGATATCTGAGATATCTCTGTACATTGATTTATTATATCTCCACTCTCATTTCGTGCCGAAAATAATCCAGATCATTGCTATCAGAGCAGGCTGCTCTTGATCATTTTTTTTTCCAGTGCATGTCCCTGATGAGGTCTGAGTATAGAAAACTGGGTCTCAAGATTGTCTCTCTTGAATAAAATCTCTCGCACACCCAATAAGCCCTCCATGGTGGAAGAAAATAAAAATGATGCAGCAAATGATTCTATCAATCTGTTGCTTGAGCAAGCTCTCACGCCACAGAGGGACGAAATGATGGAGATTTTTTCCCACATCCTTCAATGCCCACCGATAGCAACAGGCACTTATTCATCAAACAAACACTTTGGAAGCACCTCTCCTTTAAGGGTACATGTTAATTTTGATATTCCTGTATTTGAAGGTCAGATAGATGTGGATTCCCTAGACAAATGGTTAAATATGCTAGAAGATTATTTCTCTGTTCACTATTTTTCTGACAGGGAAAATATCACCTTCGTACTCCTTAAAGCTCTCCCCCATGTCAAGCATTGGTGGGAAAATTATTGGGAGAAAATTTCCACAAAAGAGTCTAGAATATATGGGGCTGATACCACTTGGGATTTTTTTGTGGATGTGGTAAATGAACAATATTACCCTGTTGGAAACTATGAGGACCAGTATATGAGATGGACCACACTAAGGCAGGAGAGGGGCCAAGCAGTTCCAGAGTTCACCAATACCTTCCATACCTTGTGCACCAAACTGGGTATCAAAGACTCCGAATGACATTTGGTTTTGAAATACCATGGGGCTCTACATAGATACATCCAAACTGAAATGGATTTTCTAGGCATCTCATCACTCGATGCTGTTAAAATCGAGCAGAAATTTAAGCACTGGAAAAAATGGGAGTTTGGGTTTGCAAATCCGCAACAACTAAAGTATGATAAATACAACCCTAACAAACAGTCTCCTAAAAACCAGTTCAAGCCACAGGAAAATAAGGGTCACGAGAAGATGAAGAAGGACATCGAAAAATGGTGTGATTTCCACAAAATCCCCTGGCACAACACCGATGAATGTCGCTCAAAATATTCATTGGTGGTCGAAATCAAAGACAAGGAGCCGAACCCTGATTCAAAATATGATTCAGAAAATACTAACAGAAGACAGATCATCGATGCAGACCCCACTGCTATTGTCACGACCACAACAATTAAACCAGGAGAACCAACAGATTCTGAAGAGGGGGATCACCTTTTTCATTCACATGTGTGGGTGAAGGGGACCCCATTGCATTTTATTGTTGATAGTGGAAGCCAGGAGAACCTCATCTCAACAGAGGTTTTCAAACAGTTGGGATTTTCGAGAACACCACACCCACAACCATACAACATGAGGTGGCTTCACCAGGGATGAGATCTCTGTGTCAGCCAACAGTGCTKATTGTCATACGACATCCAAACCTTCAAGGATGAGGTATTATGTGATGTTTCCCTGCTAGATGTCTCTGATGTTCTCTTAGGCCAACCATATATGTGGAATAGCTATGTTATCGATGAGTCTTGACCCCATAGTACCATTGTTACTTTGAGGGGTCATCTCTATAGGATACCAKAGGTGGTTCCGACTACTGTCCCACCTAAACAGTGCCGCAAGGTGGTATGGCATACTACAAAATTTAGCTTCTTCACAATCTATTCAAAAGGTGAACAGAAGGATACTGCAACCACTACAGCCTTGGCCTAATCACCTTCTATCCAATAGAAGCAGGTTGACAAGACTGCATAAAAGTAAAAATATTCCTTCTGCACACAGACATATCATGTAGCTAGAATGGTTAAACAGGTCCAATGCTTTTTATCCACAGGCTCGTGACAACCTTCAAAAAGTTAAGTAGCACAACTTATCCAACAAGGCAAGAAGCTCATCAAGATGCAGATTCAACAAACTCTTTTCCCTCTCCCCAGAGAACTCAACACAATGGAGAACATTTCTTCCTAAGGAGGGAGGATTGATCTAGGTGGATATCGAGGGCCACCCACCTTTTCCAAATTGCTCAAATTTTTTTTTCTGACAATTTACTATTTTAGCAATTTTTAACTTTCGTGGTCATTTTGAGGGCCTAAATGAAGATTTTTTAGGATCATGCTTCTTAAAGTTAGCCAATGGCTCTAATGGAGCCCCCAAAATGAATCTCCTCGATGATACCTTTCCAATGAGCTATTGTGCGCTCCAAACGAATATTGTATGCCAAACTACCCAAAACGAGGTCCACAAAACTGTTGGCTTTTCATCTTCCAGGGTTAGGGTTTTGGATTTTATTTAAGATAAAAAGGCCTTTGGAGCCTCATTGTAAAATCATATTCTCACGGATGCGAGTAGACGTCACATCTCTTCTCAGTGATAAGCTGCCACCATTCTAGCGAGTCTTTCACTCTGTATTTTTACAGTCTTTGTACATTTTCGCTCATTAATATAAAATTGTGTATTACTGTATCTCTTTGTTTATGGTTGCATATTTGATATATTACTGTTATATTATTGGATATCCGGGATATCTTTGTACATTGATTTATTATATCTTCACTCTCATTTCATGCCGAAAATAATCTGGATCAATTATATCAGAGCAGGTTGCTCTTGATCCTTTTTTTTTAAGTGCATGTCCCCGACGAGGTCCTAGTATAGAAAATTAGGTCTCGATATTGTCTCTCTTGAAGAAAATCTCTCTCGCATGCCCAAGAAACCCTCCATGGTGGAAGAAAATAAAAACAACACAGCAAACGATTCTATAAATCTGTTGCTTGAGGAAGCTCTCATGCCACAGAGGGACGAAATGATGGAGAAATTTTCCCACATCCTTCAAAGCCTACCGATAGAAAAAGGCACGTCTTCATCAAACAACCACTTTGGAATCACCTCTCCTTTAAGGGTACATGTTAATTTTGATATTCCCGTATTTGAAGGTTAGATAGATGCAGATTCTCTAGACCAATGGTTAAATCTGCTAGAAGGTTATTTCTTTGTTCACCATTTTTTCGACAAGGAAAATATCACCTTCTCACTCCTTAAATATCTCCCCCATATAAAGCATTGGTGGGAATCTTATTGGGAGAAAATTTCCACAAAAGAGTTTGGATGTCTGTGATGTTCTCTTGGGCCAACCATATATGTGGAATCGCCTTGCTATATATGAGTCTCGACCCCGTAGTGTCATTGTTACTCTGGGGGGTCATCTCTATAGGATACTAGAGGTGGTTCCGACTACAATCCCACCTAAACAGTGCCACAAGGTAGTATCTCATACTACAAAATTTAGCTTCTTCACAATCTATTCAAAAGGTGAACAAAAGGATATTGCAACCACTACAGCCTTGGCCCAAGCACCTTCTATCCAACAGAAGCAGGTCGACAAGAATACAAAAAAGTGCAAAGATTCCTTTTGCACAAATACATCTCATGTAGCCAAACTGGTTAAAAAGGTCCAGCCCTTCTAGCCACTGGCTCTTGAAAACCTTCAAAAAGCTAAGCAACAAAACTTCTCTAACAAGAAAATTATCTCATCAAGATGCAGATTCAACATACTATTTTCTCTCTCCCCCGGGCACTCAACGCAATGGATACCATTAATTCCTAAGGAGGGAGGATTTATCTAGATGGATATCAGGGGCCACCCACCTTTTCCAACTCGCTCAAAACAATTTTCTGGCAATTTTGGCGATTTACTATTTTTAGTAGTTTTTAATTTCCGGGGCCATTTTGAGGGTCTAAATGAATGTTTTTCAGAATTGAGCTTCTCAATGAAGGCCAAAGGATTTGATTGAGCCCGCAAAATGAATCTCCTTGATGATACCTTTCTAACAAGTTATCATGTGCCCCAAACGAATATCGTATGCCAAGGTTACGTCCCCGGGAAGTTAATACACCAAACTACCCAAAACGGGGTCCGCAAAATTGTTGGATTTTCATCTTCCGGGGTTAGGGTTTTTGATTTTATTTATGATAAAATGGCCTTTGGATCCTCATTGTAAAATTATATTCTCATGAATGCGAGTATCCATCACATCTCTTCTCAGAGATAAGCTGCCACCATTCTAGCGAGTCTTTCACTCTGTATTTTTACAGTCTTTGTACATTTTTGCTCATTAACATAAAATTATGTATTATTGTATCTCTGTGTTTATGGTTGCATCTATGATACATTTATTTTATATTATTGTATATGTGAGATATCTATGTACATTTCTTTATTATATATTCGCTCTCATTTTGTGTCGAAAATAATCCGGATCACTTTCTGGAGTTAGTAAGCGACCCCAAATTTCCAGATTTTGTCAAATTTGAATTTGCTTGCAAATGTTCAAATGAGAGGCCATTTTATTTTCAAGATTTTTTTTTCCAAATCACATTCCATACCTTCACTTAGTCAAGMTATTACTTGAATGGATAMTTTGGAAGTCCGCTTACACGTAATGTAGAAATCAACTCTTCGAGTAGAGTAGGAGTACTTATCAATAAGCTCATAGTTTGAGCATTTTTTTTCAGTTTGATTTCAACATTTTGTAGTATGATACGGTTTGTGTTTTAGTTTCTAATTTTCAATAGTGTGCATCTTATTTTTCATGTTGGATTTGTTTTCAGACAAAGGTATGGTAAGGAGAAAGTGCAGGTTGTAGATATCAGCGATTTGGGATCAACCCAATGGATTAGGCTACTAGTCTGCTTGTTCTTTTCCCCTCAGAGGAAGGATGCCATCCCCATTGGAGCCTGTGTTACTGTCCTATAAATAGGTTGTTAGGACGTGAATACAAAATGTATGATATGGTAAAGTCATGCTTTGGTATCATAAATAACATGGAATAATTTATATTAGGTTATGAGTCGATGGGTTTGTGATTGATAAATGTGTTTGAGTAAGGTCATAAAATAAAGTTGAGTCATGAAACATATGGTTTTGGTCCCAAAGGTACGGGCTGCAGGGAACACTGCACAAATGACTATTTTAGTGGTCAACTTCAAGATCACTTTTTGACCAATTGGAGAGGATTTTTGAAAAACACAAAGAATATTTTATCAAGGACAGACCAAATAATAAAAACCTCTCTAATATTTGCAATAGGTTTCATATTTTGGGAGATTTGAATGAATATTTACAGCCCATTTTTCCAGATTTAAGCATTTAATGTTTTCCTTTTTTGGTCATCATGTTTGGGAGAGAATACAGAAAATATGGAGAGGAATTTTAGAAAACTGAGAGGGGTTTTCTCAAGAACGGGTTTATATACAAAAACCTCTTTTAGTTTTGAAAAATATATTTTTATTTGGGAGATATGATGTCATCGTTGACCCCTATTTTCCCAGTATACTGCGCAATCTGCTGTGTTTTTGCTTTAGGTTACTGTTGCACAAATGTGACAGAGCTTCTAGAAAGCCTCCATATCAAAAATGAAGGGTAGGAAAGCATACCATCTCATATACAACTAATACTAGAGGTAAAACATCATCAAGATATGGTTTCAAAAGTGGATTTATCTATGATTATCTTGTAATTAATGTGTCCTCCTCTTTTTCAACAGTTAGTTCCTATTTTGTTGCCAAGAGATTTGTAACCATTTCTTAACTTAGGAAGGCTGTTAGAATTCGAATTTGGCAGCATAGGAAGATATTTTTGTATAAATTTCATGTAGCTATGAGAGATAAGGGTGGGAAAGTGTGTAAGGAAGAGACTATTGATTACTTTTTTTTTTCTCTGATATTAATGAAATTACTTGATTAGAAGTCCCTGAGATTTGACTCCAGATATACATGTGATTGTGGTACTTTATGCATGTGACCTTATAGTTTTGTCTTCCCATCTAAATGCATCTATGTTATATGATTTCTTCTTTGTGTTAATTTGAATTGTATTGGAATTCATCTGTAGTTGATGCTCTATTGCATGTAATTTCATTTTTCCTTCTATCATAATCACCTTGGGATTCATCCTTGTTAGATGCCCTAAGGGGTTATTTGTTTTCTCTATAATATTCTATATATAACAATATCTAATTGGCATAAATCAATGCTCTCTAGCTTGCCTCTGATAAGTCACTTTTCAATTTACCAAGTATCCAATAAACCTTAATTGATTTATGAATTCTCTGTGATTCCATTGCCCAATGAACTTTCTTTCCACATTGCCACCAACACTATAAACCCAAATTTATCTTAGAGATCTATAATTTGAGCATAAAAACAAATCAATCCTTTCAGTGATTGATTTGAAGAGAGAGACCCCCCTCTAGGTTGGAAGGGATAGCTTCCAACCTCAAGTTGGTCTATGGTTACCTTTATGACTTTCCTCCTCAGCCAAGGAAGTTTACAGAGTGATAAGACAAGGTATGGACACAATGAGTTTTTGGTGGTGCCATTTGGGATTACAAATGTACCAACTACCTTCATTTTCTTGATGAATAATGTTCTCAACAAATATTTGGACAAATTTGTCTTAGTGTTTGTTGATGATATTTTGGTGCATTCCAAGACTAGAGAAGAACATGAAGAGCATCTCACGATGGTGCTATAGGTGTTGAGAGATCACCAGTTGTATGCTAAGTTAAACAAGTGTGATTGATTTCAAAAGGAGATCCAATACTTAGGCCACACAATATCAACAAAAGGAATGGCAGTAGATCTCAAAAAGATCAATATAATCATGGATTGGCCTACCCATCGAAATGTGACAGAGGTAAGGTCTTTCGTGGGAATATCTAAATATTATAGAAGGTTCATTAAGGGTTTTTCTAAGTTTGGTCATCCCATTACTTCATTACAGAGAAAAGGGAAGAAATTTACATGGTCAACAAAGTGTGAATCCAACTTTCAACAACTGAAGCATCTTTTGACCAATTCCCCTATTTTGAAGATTACAAGCCCTAAGAAAGATCTCTTGGTTTGCATTGATGCTTGCAAAGAAGGACTCAGTGGAGTTATCATGCATGAAGAAAAAGTGATCTATTATGAGTTATGCAATCTAAATGAGTATGATAAATGGTATGTCACCTAGGATTTGGAGCTCGTAGCAATTGTGCATGCGTTGAATATGTGAAGACATTACTTATAGGAAGAAAGTTTGTCTTGATGATAAATCACTGTGGTCTGAAGTATTTGTTTGACTAGCCATGGTTAAATGCTATACGGGCCAGGTGGATGAAATTGATTTGTGAGTTTGATTTTGAGATCAAACACACAAAATGAAAGGAAAAAAGAGTGGTGGATGCACTTAGTTGAAGTGTGCAGACTGTACACTTAGCAACAACTAGTGTAGGAGAGTTCGACATCAAGACAATAACTAGAACCCTCTTACAAGAATATGATTTTTTCAATTAGGTAAGAGAAGGGCTGCAACAAAAACCCAGAGAGAAAAAACATGAAGGGTATCGACTTACAACTAACATACTATTGTTATACAACAATAGGTTGTATGTTCTAGATTCAACAGAGTTGAAGCATTCAATTATGGATGAATTCCATAGAAGACCTTATGTAGATCACCCAGGATATCATAAAATGGTAACAATAGTAAGGAAGTTGTATTACTGGCCAAGAATGAAGTAAGACATCGCTAGTTATATTTCCAAGTGTCTAGAGTGTTAGTAGAAGAAATTTGAACACAAACGCATTGCAACATTATTACAACCCTTTCCAATTCCATAATGGAAATTGGAGACAATATCCACATATTTCATTACTGGGTTTCCAAGAACAATAAAGCAACATGATGCAATCATGGTAGTGGTGGATAAGCTAAGAAAGGAAACTCACTTTATCCCTATCAAATCTACTTTTAACTTTATAGATATTGCTAACATATTTATGAAGGAGGTTTTCAAATTGCATGGTTTACCCAAGACCATATTCTCAGAAAGAAATGCTAAGTTCACTTCAAGTTTTTGGAAAAGATTGTTTGTAGGTTTGGGGACACAATTAACGTTTAGCATGACCTACCATCCTCAAACATATGGTTAGACCGAAAGAGTGAACATAGTTCTAGAGGACATGTTGAGGATGCATGTTATGCACCAACCCAAACAGTGGGAAGAATGTCTACCCTTGGTAGAGTTTTCTGATAACAATGGTTATCAAGAATCATTGAAGATGAGCCCATTTGATTTTTTKTATGGAAGGAAGTGCAAAGTTCCAATAAAATGAAACAGTCTAGTAGACAAGATTACACTTGGACCAAAACTGTTGAAGGAAATGGAGCAAGAAATGATCAAGATAAGGCATAATTTTAAAGTAGCCCAGGATAGAMAAAAGAGCTATGCAAACAACAAGAGAAATCATAAAGAGTTCAAGGTGGGATATCATGTGTATCTCAGGGTGAAACCCAAGAGAATTTCCCTAAGGATGGGGACATGTGCTAAGTTAATTCCCTGCTATTGTGGACCATTTGAAGTCCTAGAAAGAGTGGGACTAGTAACATATATACTTTCCTTTCCACCTACTGTTAGAGCTCATAATGTGTTCCATGTATCTCTATTAAATAAATATGTTCATGATTMTAATCATGTTATTGATTGGAATATGATACATGTGGAACTAGAGGGATAATTCCATCCCAAACCTCAATGCATCTTGGACATGAGAGAAACAATGCTTTGGAAMTGAACAATCGTGCAGGTCAAGGTGCAATGGAAGCACTTTGGAGTAGATGAGGATACATGGGAGATGGAAGATTCCATGAGAATGGAATACCCATTTTTTTTTCTATATAATTGTATATATACGGTGTTTTAAATACCGAGGATGGTGTTCCTCTAAGGGGGAGGGGAATGTAACACCCTGTTTTCCCCCATGGCTGAAATTATGCTAAGTCTTCATGTAATGTGATTATGAAGCATGCAATTACACTGTTTATTAATAGAAAACATTAGAAAACTCAATGAGAAGGGAAATTCCTTAAGTACTGGCCATGATATTACAAGTGGGAATTGGTGAAGTGGACTGGTGAGGTGGAGTGGAGAAGTTTCAATGAAGAAAATAGGAAGCTTTCTCAACATTCCAATATACACTTGATGTTAGGTAGCCAGAGAAGTAATGGGGGGTCCCAGAGGGCCCATAGTGATAATAGTGGAGGCCATTCAATGTAAGGTGGACTAGGTCCACTAAATTATTCAATAAGGCCCACTATGGTAGTTAGATATAATAAATGTAACATGACTTCTTAGAAGGTTTTACTTTTAGAAGATTCCTCCTCTAGAATGTTCTTAGGTGATGGTAGCACTATATAAAGGGGTTCAAGCAATGTAATGGGATATGAAGAGAAGTATTGTATTTGGAGGGGTATATCAATAGGAGGAAGCCCCCTCGAAGAGGAAAGTGAACAGGAGAGGATCCCTTCCATAATAGGATCCATGGTATGGTGTTGCCCTACCTCAAGGGTTTGATAATAATAAAGTGGTGGTTTTCTATATACATCTTGTGTGGTGATTGTATTCATATATATTTAGATATATTGTGATACTTTGTATTCAGGTATTTTGTACTTAACAAGTGGTATCAAAGAACTTTCCTTGGCCAAAGAAGGGAAGAAATTTTTACTCCTTTTTGCAGAATTTTTCTAGGGAAGAAAAAGAGAGCGACACACTTTAGGTTCATATCTGAAGCTTTATGAGATGAATTTGGAAAAACAAATTGGGTATTTGAATTCCTCTCAGAAAAATACCCAATTTAAAAAAACAACACCAGTCGAAACGAAGTCCGAGAAGTAAAGTTATGAGCATTTTAAATTCAACAATTTTCAGGGTTTTTCCAGAAAAAGCCACGATTTTCTGCAGTGATTTATTGTTTTGTTTTTTGGGTTTTTTTTCTGATGGTGGTGGGACTGCAAAGTTCATAAATTTTCATAGGATGTTTAGATGGCTATTTCCTCTTAAACCCTCAAATGAATTCTACAAATTACTGAAGAATTCAAATCCTAATTGTATGACACATTGTGTGGCACATTGCATGACAGATTGCATGACCTTGCAGATGGCCTCAATGATAGTTTTCGTAGTATTCAAGATTCATTGGATAGAATGAAGGAGAGATTTCTTATGGCAGAAATTAGGGATGAATATACTCAAGAAATGTATTCTTGGTATGATTTTGAGGCCGATTGTGATGACTGGTATATGGATAGTTGTCATTTCTGGGATGACAACCACTTCCATATTTTATCTGATGACTCTACTCCACCTTCTATAGAGAACATCAATGTGACACATCAGGAGCTAGTTATGATTAGTAGTGTCCAACATGCATATTCTACAATGATATTATTCCTTCCAGATTCAACTTTGACCCTTTCCCACTATGTGGATGGATATTCTTATTTGGATCCACATGATAACTGTCAGTATTGGGAGCATCATTTTCAGTTGGTTATTGGGTGTCGATATCTTCCATGTGGAGTAGAGAAATTGGACATGGGACCCTAGTTTAAAATGGCAGTTGGAATACTTCAGCATGGTGGCTTCCATTTCTCAATGGGACCCTAGTTATCTAGTCTACTTCAACACTATGGTCCACACTTATCCATGAGACCCTGGTATATGGTTGTACATCAAGCACCGGGGACAATGATTCTATAAGGGGGATGGAATGTTAGGTAGCTAGAGAGGTAATGGGGGTGCCTAGAGGGCCCATTGTGATAATAGTGGAGGCCATTCAATGTAAGGTGGACTAGGTCCACTATATTATTAAATAAGGCCCACTATGGTAGTTAGATATAATAAATGGGTAGTTAGATATAATAAATGGGTAGTTAGATATAATAAATGTAAGAGGACTTCTTAGAAGGTTCTACTTGTAGAAGATTCATCCTGTAGAATGTTATTAGGTGATGGTAGCACTATATAAAGGGGTTCAAGCAATGTAATGGGATATGAAGAGAAGTATTGTATTTTGAGAAATAGCTCAATAGGAGGAAGCCCCCTCGAAAAGGCAAGTGAACATGAGAGGATCCCTTCCATAATAGGATCCATTTTATGGTGTTTCCCTACCTCAAGGGTTTGATAATAATAAAGTGGTGCTTTTCTATATACATCTTATGTGGTGATTGTATTCATATATCTTTAGATCTATTATGATATTTTGTATTCAGGTATTTGGTACTTAACACCTGAAAATATTTAATACATCACATAACAATGTACTTAGATCTCTATAGAGACATGTGATCAAGTATGGAGAACAAGATCGGTGGTTGAAGAAGTTGTAACTGCTAGAATATTTGGTGTTTGGAAGATGCAAGAGTCAATTGAAAACTGACAGAAGGACACACTATATTTCCACTTCGATTTCAGGTCCTTGACTAGAGGGTTGTGTCTGACTGCAACCAAGGGAATCTGAAGGAATGTGTGGAAGAAGAAACCAAAGGTGGAAAAACATCACAAATGTGAGGAGATAGAAACAACATAATAAAATACAATGGGAAGAGGAGAACAAAGAGAGAACATAACAAAAGAGAATGAGAACACGCTAAAAAATGGTCACAACAATATGAGAGGTTGAAGGTGTAATTTCAGATAGAACCACAATGAACAAAGTGAGTTGTAGGATCACAAATAGATAAAGTGGTGAGGAGGAGACTCACACATGTCGCTATGGGAAACCAAGAAATTTGGGAAGTTTTCCTTTAGGGAAACAGGAAGCTTTCCCAAGAAGTTGATGGCCACCCTGGAATAGAGAAGACCCGGATCCAAACTAGAGAAATACCATGGCTTGGTGTTTACTGGAAAAAAATTGACATTGGTAAGGGGGGTCGCTGAGGGATTGTGTCGCAAAGAAAGAACTCCCTTGTGTAGAGGAAATCTAGTTGGGAAGGTTCCTGATAAACCTGTGGTGGTCCCAAGCTCAATGGGAAGAGGGAAAATTTGGTTCTTTTTAGTGGAGTGAAGTAGAGTAACCTTCTTGGACCATTTTCCTAATTGGGAAATCTATTGAATCAGTCCCCTTATGGTATCATGGCTTAACACATGGGTGGCATGGTATATAAAGGAATACTACAACATAGCCTAAGGTTGGGAGGAAAGGCTTCCTTTCTTAGTCAGTTGGTTGGTTAAATATTTCATTGAATCAGTTAGTGTTTTAGCCTAACCTGTCTGATTTATGTTTGGTAATTTAAAATCTRTTGCTTATGGTTTATGTGATAAATGAGGTTAAATGAAGGAATGRTTTAATTCTAGAGTAAAATGGGTTGTGTGTAATTGTCTTCACTATTAATATGGTAAATATTAATAACTAAGTAAACAATGTTATAATAGAGTGTATCCCTATCGGAACTGCAAGCCTTGAAATGAAAATCTTGCAAGATACACACCTTCACTGTAAGGTTGGTGGTAGAGCTTCATTGGAATCTGGGGAGGTCTCTGTGAAGTCAGGGATTCTTAACCCTGTGAAACCTCCTACCCCTGAAATGGAAAGTTTGTAGGATATGCAAATATTCAACTAGGTTTGGGGTGAGAATTCCTTAGCCAGTTTTAGAGTGAAGGTGAGAGTTAAAAGGGGTTGGTAAAACTTTGATGAGCATGCCTGGAAAATTCCAAAACAATTAAGTCCTGAATCAGATTGTTATTTAGAAGGAAAACTATGTTTTAAGTTGGAAGGAATTATGACCATCAATCTAGTGGAGTGGAGAAATCCTGACCATTGGTCAGAAGGTGATGCCATCAGAATGACTTGGGACTTCGATGGGAAAAAATATGAATCAACGAGGGTCATTTATCTATTAGAGATAAGGATGGTGAATCCTGGACCATTGATTCCAGGTATATATTTGTTGGAAGGACGATTGTCGAAGGTATGGAAAGAGGGTGTGAGATGGAATCCAATGACAAT
>JASDQU010504379.1:113502-138670 GCA_032191745.1 Picea mariana | reverse complement strand
GACAAATTTCATCTTTCTTTCCTAGACAACACTTTTCATTTCCAATTTCACTTAACACATATATGTTGTTTGAAGTTCTTGCAGCTGTACCAACCAATTTCCATGAACCTTCTTTTCTTATCTCACACTTTTCTGAATCGAAAGTAAGTTTATGACATTGGTCACACATTTGAATCACACTTAGAAGATTATGTTTCATATCTTTTACCAGTAGAACATTTTGTGTCTTTTCATTCGTGTTCCCAATTCGGATTGTGCCTTCTTCAATGATTTTGGATGAATTATCATTTCCGAAGGAGACTGATCCATTTTTTTCTTTTTCATAATGTATGAAATTTGTCTTTATCACCTGTCATGTGTTTTGAAAATCCACTATCAACATATCAACCGTGTTTCTTCTACTTAGCTTGTAGAGTGACTGTGCATTCTTCATTGTTATACTGATCTTGCTCTCTTATCCATGTTGTTTTCTGAGGTTCTTGTCTGTGACTGTTGTTATTCTGTTGAGGTTCTTTAGGAGGGACTATAATTCTACAATCCTTGGCCATGTGTCTAAAATTGTTACATTTGTAACATTCCACTTCAATTCTCAAAGATTCAAACCTGTTGTAACTTCTTCTTTGTGTGTCACTAGGTCTCCTTGAATAATCCCTTTGTGTATAACTCTCAAAGTTGTTACTGTTCTTGTTGTTAGCTCTGTAATTCACAAATTTATGTCCAAAATTATTGCATGCATAACATAAACCAAAAAATATAGTTTGATACTTGGGAGTTGAAGATCTTCTGAAAAGAGGTGCTCTTATGAATCCTTCTTCTTCTTGAGGCCTATTTGTCTGTTGTTGATTCTGAAATCTGAATCTTCTTGGTGGAGGAGTGTCCCTGTAATCTTCCTTGTATATCTTCCTATCATCTTTGATTGTTTCTACATAGCTCTTTGGATTTGTTTCTTACTCTATTGTTTTGGAGCTTGATCCCTTTTCTTTCTGATTGTATCCAAGTCCGGAGTTGTTAAGATGACATTTTTGACTATTGATAATGTCATCCAGAACTTTTGAGCTATTCTGCATATTTTTCTTTTGAATATCCTTTCTTAGTGTGACAACCTCTGCTTCCAACTTTCCAATGATCTTGTCCTTTTATTCTAGTTTTTCTTTGAGTGCTTCTTCAACTCTTCTATCTTCTTCTATTTGAACCTTCAATTTTGTGATCATTTGTTCTAATTCTCAAGTGTCCTTTTTCTTGTCTAGTTTTGCTTGTAGTTTCTTGTTTTTCTTCTTTTCTCTTTTGATAACTTCTATGGCACACATTAATTCTTCTCGATAGTCAACTTTCGCCTCTTCAATTTCTTCTTCGACTTCTTCACATTCTTCTTCGGCTTCTTCATATTCTTCTTCGGAGTATTCTTTGTCAGATTCTTTTACTGCCATGAATAAAACTCTTCCTGTCTCATTGTGACTGACTTCATCTTCATATGATGATGAGATGTCTTCTTTGGTGTATAAGCTTTTCTTGAAAACATTCTTTGTAGTTATTTTTCCTTTATATGTGTGTTTTCCTTTTGAGTAACCTTCATCATTTATGTTTTTCTTATGAGGACATTTGTTAGCAAAATGACCAATACCATCACAATTAAAACAAATTAAAAGGAGCTTACCTTTATACCTACCGTTGGTTCCCTTGTTCAGTCTTTTGACAAAGTTGGCCACTTTTTCATCATCTTCCGAGACGTCACTGCTGTTGTTATATTCTTATTCTTCCTTTTTCTTTTGATTTGATCTTTTGGATGCCTTGAAGGTTTCTTCTTTTACATATGGATTTTCTTTCTTAGTTCTCATTTCATATGCTGTGAAGATTCCATGCAGTTTGTCCATGCTTATTGAGTCTAGATCTGATATTTCTTCTAGTGTTGATATCTTAGGGTTGAATCTAATAGGAAGAGATCTTAGTATCTTTTGAACAATTACAGATTCTTCAATTTCTTCTCCCAATCCTATGATTGCATTCACTATTTCATCGACTTGTAAGAAGTAGGATGTGATATATTCATTTTCCTTCATTTTTAGTTGTTCGAACTGACCACTGTAAGTCTGAAGCTTTGTTGTTTTGGCTTTTGTATCTCCTTCATAAATATTTTGAAGCTTGTCCCAAATCTCTTTAGCGGATTTACAGTGTGCAACTTTGGTGAATACCGTATCACTAATACCATTCAAAAGTGCATTTGTGGCTTTGGAATTATTTTCACTGAGTTTTACTTCTTTTTCATTTGTTGGTGGAACTGCTGGTGTTGTGTATCCATCTACAATTGATTGCCAAACTTGAAATTCTTGTGCCTATATATATGTCCTCATCCTTATGCTCCAAAAATCATACTTATGTCCATCAAACTGTGGTATTCCATTTTTATATGAGTTGGTACTCTCCATGATCTACCTTTCAGTGGTTAAACTGATTTTTGAAGGAACCCTCTTTGATACCAATTGTTGGATTACTGAGAGGTGGGGTGAATCGGTAATAGAGAAATTTAATCATTTTTAACCATATAATCCAAGTGTTATGTCAATGAATCATTATCATCCAATAACTGCAGAGTAAATAAGTGATGAAAAAATGAAAAAACATACACATACATAATACACCAGTGTTTTACGTGGAAACCCAAATCGAGAGAAAACCACAAAATGTTTTTTCTTATATGTCTTGAAGAATTACATTCATTGGAAACACCAACTTCCTTTTTTTTCCAGCTGCAACTGGAAGGAGGCTCCAACCCCCTAGTTTCTCAGGCTACAACCTAAGGGAATATCCAACTCCCAAATTATCTATCTATAACTAGAAGGAGGCTACAACCCCTTATGTTCTCTGGCTAGAACTGGAAGGTGGATACAACCACTTGTCTGTGCCCCATCCTGCCACCCTGAAGTAGAAGTAGAATGATGGAACCACTGTCAACCTATCACTGTGATATATACCACTATAAACATGTACCAATAAATCTAAACCATGCATCAATCATGCATCAACCTGTACCTCAACCTGTAATCAATCTATACCATAAACAAGTGCATCAACCATGCACCAACCTGTATCAAATAACTTGTAATCAAACTATACCATAAAAAAGTGCATCCAACCATGTACCAAGTATGTACCAATCATGTTTCAACTACTCATCAACTATGACTCATCAATATGTACCAACATCATCAACTATACACCTCATGTATGTGCCAANCAACCAAAATCCCTCATCAATTTCATCATCCAAATATGATTTGTAGCTTTGTAATAGACCTGGTGTATATGATCACATTCCTGTAAACCTTCCTTAACTTCAACAACAAGAGACTATCATTTTCATCAAACGTTTCTTTAGTCTCACATGCCTAGTTTTGGATTAGTCAACAATCCTAACTTGAAGTAATCATAACTTTGTACCTATAATGCATAAATATCTAAAGCTGATAAAAAATGTTCCTCAATTTGTTTTATGCAAGTCCTCCAGGTGTCACTACTTGGAACATCTCTGAAAAGGAGTTATAGCAAAAATGGCATACCTTGTTGAATTCTAGTTTATTCTAGAGAGCGACCTTGTAGAGAATTCCCCACATGAAATATTTGTTGAATTGATATGAAACTATGAAAATACATACTACAGACTTTACCCTAACCAACACATTTGTTTTCACTAAATTTGGATATGTTATGAAGAAGTTATGATGTTTTTACTCGAAACACCTGTTTTTGACTAGTTTCAGGACTAGCCACAAACCCTATTTTCCACGGAGTGTAACTCCAAAAATACAATGACCCACAAGATGAATTTTTTACCACAGATAATTGGATATTTTTTCTCAATGGCATAGAATTTCACTGTCTGAATCATTATAGAAAAAAAGTTATAGCGAAAATGGTGAGATGACCTGTAAATAAT
The DNA here is from genome assembly GCA_032191745.1 of Picea mariana. NCBI lineage: Eukaryota > Viridiplantae > Streptophyta > Pinopsida > Pinales > Pinaceae > Picea > Picea mariana. Next base: position 134,739 of record JASDQU010504379.1, on the reverse strand, counting down.
ATACCTTAGAAAGCACCATCAAAAGAATTTATCCTTCCTTGCATTTCAGCTTTCTTTTCTTCACCTTCACTCAGAATTTTGGCTTTGATATCCTTGGTTACCTCAGACACCTATAGATATTCAATATTATCAATTTTAATTAAAATGATAGAGCCTTGCCTCTTATTTATACTCTCCAAGTAGCTTCCTTAAAAACATCTTCTAGGTCACTTGGCCCCACTTTCCTTATTTTAGGGTTAACCCACTTCTAATTTCTCCATTTAATTTATTATTGAAATAATTTATTTTGTATTCACTTTGAATTATAATAAACTCATTACTTCACTTTATTATTTACCCTTTAAAATCTCTTAAACCACTTTGACTACTTTGACGTTTTGGGGCTTCTAGATGACATATGAGGGTCCTCCAACTTCGTAAGGCCATAACTCTCAAACCGTGAGGAGTTATGTGACTTTCCACATACCAACAGAAATGGAATGACATGTAATATACATATATAATAGTATTATTGGAAAATATATCATAACTCATACTGTTATCCATAAAACAAACTTGGGTCCATTACCCAAACTTGGGTCTCCAACTTCTCATGGCCATAACTCTCTAACCGTGAGGAGTTATGTGGCATTCCACATACCACCAGAAATGGAATGACAAGCACTATCTATATAGGATAGTTTACCTAACAAATTAATTGTCCTTCATCTCATCATTCAATAATTAAACATGTATTCTATTACTCTGCAAAGCGTCTTCCCGTGAGGGATTTCACCATAAGGGGACCACTTTGGAGTTCATCCATATTTAATTCTTATCAACCATGACAAGACAATAATGAGTCATATTTACATCAAAAAATCTTGGGTCCATTACCCAAACCTTTGTGCTATGGGGCTTTCTTCAAGGGTTGACATCAATGAAAACCAACCTTAATCAACACTCCTCCTAGAGAAAATCAACCTGGCCCCCAAATCAGAAATCCTAATTTTAGGAGAAACAAACCCCAAATCAGAAAAAGAGAACAAAGAGAACAAAGAGGTACAAATCAACAGATCAGGCCTCCATTTCAAGAAAATTATGTTGATGAAGGGGAAGGAATAGTTGAAGACCTTGATGATATTCAAATCAATTTGATGGGAATAAATGATAATGATTATGTATTTCTCACTCAATAAGAACATGATTTTTTCCTGCTTTCACAAACTGAAATTGATCATGAGGAATCAAAAGATTATAAAAAAGGTTTTGAAAATGCAATTATGGAGGTCCATAGGCAGTATAATCTAAGGAGTAAGAAATCAATTGATAATCCTACCAAGAAAACTCCTGATAATTCCACTGAAAAGACAGTTGACACATTTGCTAAGAAAATTTCTGACATTCCTCCTAAAAAGAACAAAAAAGTTCCAACCAAAATAACATCTGATATTGTCTCAAAAACAACTCAAACTGATATTCTCTCTACCAGCTAGTCCAAAGATATTTCACAAAAGGACATTGGTGAGAAACAAGATTTTCCTAACCCAAATAAAACTCAAACATCATTCATTTTTGAAAATGAATTAGCAAAACTCAAGATACCTATTCATCTAATAGAGATCATGAATAAGAATTCATATAGATCACAACTGATAAAATCTCTAAACATAGAGGAAGGTACATACACTGTAAATGTTGTTGAATATCAACCGGAACTATTATTTGGGTCTGAAGTCGATGGAAAACCTAAAAATGGAACTGCACCCCCATTCTATATCAGTTTAAACATTCATGAAAAAACTCTGCACAATGCAATGCTTGACTCTCGTGCTTCTCAAAACCTTATGCCTAAGGATGTTATGGAAAAATTAGGACTCGATATCACTAGACCATACAAAGATTTATATTCTTTAGATTCAAGTAAAGTAAAATGCATAGGTCTCATTAAAGATTTGTTTGTTACTTTAGCACAAATATTTAGCACAAATACTAGCCAAGATCTTGGTAATAGACATAGTTGTTGTTGATATACCTCCTAAATATGGCATGTTACTGTCTCTCTCATGGGGAGCTAAGTTACAAGGAACCTTTCAACTGGACATGTCTTCTGCTACCATTCGATTGTTTGGTCAATAGAGGAGATTATATAGGGAAACACTGATGTAATACATGGTCAATAGTCAGGATAAACCACACAATTATCCCTTATATTTTGTTCATTCAAACCTTGATTCTTTTATTTTGAACAACGATGGAGACATAGGAAAACAAATTGCCAATTTAGAAAATGATGTTTATAACATTGAATAAGACAAAAAAAATATTGAAGAATACAAAACAGTTATGGTGGAACCTGATAAACAAAATGAACCTCTGTGGAGCTTAGATTTTGATGGGGTTGTTAGTAAGGAAGGGTCAGGAGCAGGTGTATGGGTCTCAAATTCAAAAACCAACCAATCAGAAGGACATTCCTATAAGATAAAATTCCAATGTACCAACAGTATAGCTGAATATGAAGCCATAATATTAGGGTTATGACTTTTAAGGAAGCTTGGTGCCAAGAGAATTTTAATTCATGGTGACTCTGAACTGATAATAAAACAAATCAAAGGTGAATACTCTGCTAACCCAATATTGAGAGCTTACAAGAATGTTGTCCTATATTTTCTAGAATGATTTATTGAGTATGACTTATCAATCATTCCCAAAGACCAAAACATTCTATATGATGGTCTGGCTACCTCAACAAGTACCTGCAAAATAATCTTCTATCCTACTCACCAGTACACAATTGAAGTAAAGAAAAGACCAATTGTCTCAGATAACATCAGATATTGGAAAGTCTTTGGAAATGATGAACAAATTGAATTTTTTTTACAATCAAAGAATGAATTCGAGTGTGCCAATATAGATGCATATTTTGATAATGAAGGAGAAAGTCTGGATGAGATAGAATCAAAATAAATAGATCAAAAACAAGAAGAATTGGAAGTATTGCAATTGAAAAATAATGTTTTTCCTAAAGGGTTGGTCACCTTAGAGGAGATGTTTGATTTTAATGATGTTACCAAAAAGCCTAAAATTTAACCTACTAGAGCTGAAGTTGAATATTGTTGATTAATTGGGTTGGTTTTCATTGATGTCAACACTTGAAGAAAGTCTGGTAGCACAAAGGTTTGGGTAACGAACCCAATTTTGTTTGATGTATAATGGTATAAGTTTTAATAAATTTGAAGGTAATATTATTATGGATGGATAGTACATGTCATTCCATTTCCAGTGGTATGTGGAACGTCACATAACTCCTCACAGTTAGAGAGTTATGGCCATGTGAAGTTGGAGAACCCTCATGAGTCATCTAGAAGCCCCAAAAGGTCAAAGTAGTCAAAGTGGTTGAAAAGAATAAATTATTTAAATAATAAAGTGAAGTGATGAGTGTACTATAAGTCAAAGTGGATAAAAAATAAATTATTTAAATAATAAAGTTAATGGAGAAATTGCTAAGTGGTTAGAAGTGGGTTAGCCCTAAAATAAGGAAAGTGGTTTAAGAGATTTTAGAAGGTAAATAATAAAGTGAAGTGATGAGTGTACTATAAGTCAAAGTGGATACAAAATAAATTATTTAAATAATAAATTTAATGGATAAATTACTAAGTGGACAAGTGGTTAGAAGTGGGGTAACCCTAAAATAAGGAAAGTGGGTTAAGATGGTTAAAAGGTAACCCCTTGAGGAAGCTACATGAAAGTATAAATAAGAGGCAAGGCTCTCTCATTTTAATCACACTTGAGCATATTGAATATCTACAAGTGAATGAGGTAAACAAAGCATATCTAAGACAAATTTCAGAGGAAAGGTGAAGTAAAGAAGGTTGAAATTCAAGGGAGGATGAATTCTTTTGATGATGCTTTCTAAGGTATGTTATTTATAGGTCATCTCACCAATTTTGCAATAATTTTTTTTCTAGAATGATTCAGACTATGAAATTGGGAGGTCATTGAGGAAACAAATCCAAGTTGCTTTGATACAAATTTCATCTTGTGGGTCATTGTATGTTTGGAGTAAAAATAGTCTAAAACAAGTGTTTCGGGTAAAAATGTCATAACATCTTCATAACATATCCAAATTCGGTAATACCAAATGTATTGGTTAGAATACAGTCTTTAGTATTCTTTGTAGAATTTTCAGATCCATACAACAAATATTCTCTGTGGGGCACGCTCTACAAGTTCACTCTCTAGAATAAGCCATAATTTAACAAGGTATGCCATTTTTGCTATAACTCCTTTTCTGGGAGGTTCCAAGAAGTGAAACCTATTTTGTACTATTTTTATACCTTTATTCATTACAGGTACATAGTTATGATTATTGCAAGTTAGGGTTGTTAACTAATCCAAAACTAGTCATGTGAGACTAAACTGTCACTAAAGTAAAGTTTGATGAAAATGATAGTCTCTTATTGTTAAAGTTAAGGAAGGTTTGGAGGTATGTGATCATATACACCAGGTCTATTACAGAGTTACAAATTAGATTTGGATGATGAAATTGATGAGGGATTTTGGTTGAGGTACATGTTGGGTACATGGTTGAGGCNACATGATTGTTACATACTTGGTACATGGTTGGAGGCACTTTTTAGTAGTATTTTTGACACATGGTTTATGGATGATGTAGCATACTTGTCTTAGTATATTATTAGAAGCACATATTGATCATGGTGATGATTATGAGTTGTTTTGTTATGCTTGGTTGATGCACATATTTGAGAGTTGTCTTGGTGATTGATCTTGGTGAGTATATCTAATTTGGTTGATAATATTGATGAGACAGGTTATTGTGATAGGTTGTTTGGATAGGTTGTTGTGACATGTTATTTGTACAGGTTTGGTGCATGGTTGATGCACTTATTCATGGTACAGGTTAAGGTACAAGTTGGTGCATGGTTGATGCACTTGTTCATGGTACAGGTTGAGGTACATATTGGTGCATGGTTGATGCACTTGTTTATGGTACATGTTGACTACAGATTGAGGTACAAGTTGGTGCATGGTTGATGCACTTGTTTATGGTATAGGTTGATTACAAGTTGAGGTACAGGTTGATGCATGGTTCAGTTTATTAGTACAGGTTGTTTGGTGCAAGTTGATTGGTACATGTTTACAATAGTATATATCACAGTGATAGTGTGATATTGGTTCCATCATTCTACTTATACATCAAGGTGGTTGGACGGGGCAAGGATAAGTGGTTGTATCCACCTTCCGGTTGTAGCCGGAGAACATAGGGGTTGTACTTTTGGTTGTAGCCAGATAATTGGGGAGTTGTGGATTCCCTCAGGTTGTATCCTCATAAACTAGGGGGTTGTAGCCTCCTTCCAGTTGTAGCCAGAGAATTGGATAGTTAGAGCTTCCTTCAGGTTGTAGCCTAAGAAACTAGGGGATTGGAGCCTCCTTCCAGTTGCAGCTAGAAAACAAAAGAAGTTGGTGCTTCCAATGAATGTAATTCTTAAAGACATATAAGAAAAGGCATTCTGTGGTTTTCTCCCACTTTGGATTTCCATGTAAAAACATGGGTGTACTTTGTATGTGTATTATTGCTCATTTGTTCATTGTTTATTTACTCTACAACTATTGGAAGATAATTCTAAATTTGATTTAACACTTGCATTTTATGGTTAAAAAGGATTAAATTTCTCTATTACTGATTCACCCCCCTTCTCAGTAATCCAAAAGTGCAACATAGGAACTAAACAAGAACCAAAATTGATTAAACTATCTAAATCTTTACCCCCTGCTGAAAAGAAGAAATACATAAACTTGTTCAAAGAATTCATAGACATATTTGCATGGAGTTACGAAGATTTGAAATCTTATGACACCGACATTATACAACATATAATTCCTATAAAAGAAGACCAAAAACCTTTTAAACATAAAATTAGGAGGATTAACCCAAGGTTGATGCCTCTGATTGAAAAAGAGGTCAAAAATATGTATGATACTAAGATCATTATCCTATTAATATTTTCTAAGTGGGTGTCGAATTTAGTTCCAACTAGAAAAAAAGAGTGGAGAAATCAGACCTTACATTGATTTCAGAAATCTTAATAAAGTCTCTCTCAAAGATAACTACCCTTTTCCTAAAATGGATCACATCTTGCAGAAGGTGGTTGGGTCCAATAGAATTTCTCTATTAGATGGTTTTTCTGGTTACAATCAAGTTTTAGTCCATCCTGAAGACCAAGAAAAAAGCAACATTTACTACACCTTGGCATACTTTCATGTATGTGAAAATGTATTTTGGCTTAATGAATGATGGAGATACATTTCAAAGAGAAATGGATATTTATTTTGTGGATGAACTAGGAAGGCTAATAGTCATATATCTTGATGATATCACTGTTTTTTCAAAAACAGATGAAGAAAATTTGCTCCACCTAAGAAGAATCTTTGAAAAATGCAGGAAATTTGGAATTTCCCTAAACCCAAAGAAAAAAATATTTCTCTTAGAAGAAGGCAAACTACTAGGACATATCATATCAAAGCATGGAATAAAAATTGATCCTAACATAATTGAAGTTACTCTAAATATAGATCATTCTAGGAATATAAAAGAATTCCGATCTTTCATTGGAAAAATAAATTTTCTAAGGAGATTTATCCCCAATCTAGCAGAACTTATAAGAAATATAACAAGCATGTTGAATAAAGACACTAAAATAAAATGGAATACAGAGGAAAAACATTCATTTGATCAAGTAAAACAAGCCTTAACATGAGCCCCTATGTTGAGCAGTCTTGATTTCACAAAATATTTCCTCATTTTACCATTTTCCTCCGAACATACTATTGCAACAATGCTCTTGCAGAAAAATAATGAAGACCATGAACTGCATATTGCTTTATTTAATCAATTCTTAAGAGATGTTGCACTGAAATACAATATCATGGAAAAACAAGCATTCTTTTTGATAAAATAAATCAAAGATTTTAGAGTCTACATTCTTCATTCACATATAATTACTTATGTTCCAAACTCTATGGTGAAAGACATTATGACCCAAAATAGTCCTGATGGGAAAAGAGATAAATGGATTTTTTTTATCCTTGAATATGATATTGAAATAAAACCTACCAAAATCATTAAAGGTCATGGATTAACTCAATTAATGGTTGAATCTAATTTTCATGCTTTGGATATAAATTTTCTAGCTGCACTGGATGAACAAGAACAACACGAGACTCCAAAAGTATCAGAGGCTTTTGCAACCTCCCCCTGGTACACATACTTTATTTTTGTCTTACATCATTTACAAGCTCCTCCAGTTTTGACCAAGACTAAAGATAGGTTTCTTAAACTCAAAGCTATGAAATTTGTTATTTTGGATGGCAATTTATATTGGAAGGATGTTGGAGGAATTTTACTAAATTGTTTACTGAAAGATGAGGCAGATAAATTTATGCAGGAATTTCATGAAGGATATTGTGGTGGACACTTGAACTGGAAGACTACTACCAAAAAAATCCTAAGAGATGGTTTTTACTGGCCAACCTTATTTGCAGATGTTCATAAAAAAGTTACCTCATGCCATATCTGTCAAATTTTTGAAGGCAAAAGGAAATTATTGCCTCTTACCCTTGAAACCAATATTACTTGAAACTCATTTTCAAAAGTGGGGTTGTAACACCCTATTTTTCCTAGTCTGTAAAATAACTATACTGGCCAAGTATTGTGGCAAACTCAGAAATGTGAATGTGTGATGTGAATAGACCTTATGAAAAAGGTCGATGAATGTGAATAATATTATGAATTGTATATTGCAGGACTGTTGAGAGGGGATGTGTCGAAAGAAGGAGACCATGATGGTTGGAGAAAGGTGGTGGAAGGCACCTAGAATGGTGGCGCTAACTTCCACCAAAACCGATACCGTATTTGGACTTCACTGGCCCAGAGAACCAAGAGCAGCTCATTGGCCCCAAATTAAATCACTCGCTAGGATTGGTAGGTAACGTGCTCCTCATGAGTAATGAGGGATGGGGGTGAACCTCCCATCCATAGAGTCCTCAGACCTAACCACCGCAAGGAATATTGTGCCACACACAACCTCGCCGAAAGGAGAAAAGGCAGAAAGAGTGTGGGATCAAGGGGGCAGATGCGAGGGGAAGAGGAGAACTCTGGAAAAATACAAAGTGAGTGATATCATAGAAGAAGGAGAGTAACCTTCATTCTCATTCATTGGAAAATAGAGACGCAGTCTCACATCATCGTGGTCTCAGCTCGGGGATGGCTAGTAGTAAATCTGTTGGGAGACACTGAGCCTATGGTTGGGTGGAAACAAGCACCCCCCTCAGCAGTTGTAATCACATCTGGTGTTATTTATGATAAGTGTTTTACATCTTGCCTCTTGAAATGTATATTCTGGCATTTATGATCATCTTGCATCTTGAAATTTATATGTTGACAGGTATGCTCATAGTCTGTGCAATTTATGAATGGTTTGAGTATAAGACTATCTGTGTGGTGTTTTAATCAGAAATGGTGGTTGCATGGTTTTATTGGAAGGACCACGTATGGCTTATGTTTATATATATATATATATATATATATATATATATATATACACACACACATATTAAATTAATTCAGACTTCAAGTCTGTTCTCGGGAAATCTATACCCTTATCTGTCTTAGGTAATACCCTGGATAGATCTCCCCATAGAGACACCCTTCTTGGAAAGTTCACCAAGAACCTGGAAAAGGATTTGAAGGCGCCAGTCTTAGTAACCTTGTGAGAGGAAGAATGATCCTCTTGAAATCCTGAAATGGCAGTGTAGGGATAAGTATCGATTGATGGATGAGATCCTGTCGAAATATCTGTGGTCATTCATGACCGTTATATTGGAGGAAGAAACGAGGGCATTAAATGCCTTAACCCCTTTCCTTTATCTTCGTGCGTAGAAAAGAAATCAGGTCCGTAGATCCCCAAGGTCCATGTGAGTATCTAGATCGTTGGTTTTTCCACATCCAGGGAGCAGTGGGAGAGTGGACAGTGTGGGACAGATCTGAACCGTCAGATCTTAGTTAGAAAACCCGACAACCGTTAGATCTGTCAGGAGATGCATGAGGGTTAAGCCTTCGTGAACAGAGGTGAAAGTCCCGAAAGAGGAGTTGGTATCGGGGTTTCAGACTTCAGGATTTTGAAAGTCCTGATGACAAGAGGTCGAGAAACTTCACAATGAAAGTCCTGAAATAGATATGGACTATCCGATTAAGGGAGGCCACGTGTCGCAAGATCACCCATCTCGGGATCTTGGACTTCAAGATTTCGGAGGTCTTGAAGACAATAGATCGGGACACTTCATGGTGGAATTCCCGAAATAGATCTATACCATTCGATTAAGGGAGGACATGTGTCATGAGATTTCCCATTTCGGGGATTCAGACTTCAGGATTTCGGAGGTCTCGAAGATAAGAGATCGGGGAACTCCATGGTGGAAGTCACGAAAAGGATTTGGGCCATCCGATCAAGGGAGAACACGTGTCGTGAGATCACCCATTTCGAGGATTCAGACATCGGTAAACAAAAGAGGAAGGTGAGCATTTTGACTTCGCACCTAGCGAAGTCCCGAAACAATCTAGACCGTCCATCCGTGGAGGATACGTGGTGGAGATCGAGAGTCCATTGGTATTTCGAATACTGGGGATTCGAGTTGACAAAGGATCTGTGTCACCAGAGGTCGCAAGTCACGAAATCATGAAACGATGAGGACCATCCATCTGAGGGAGGACACATGGCAGCAATCCAGGATTTCGGGAAATCCCAAAAGGAAGAGTCCATCGAGAAATCATAAATCAGGAATTCGGGAGTCCCATTGACAAGAGGTCGGGCTCTCGTATTGATAAGTCCCTAAGGGAATAAGGATGTGGTCTTATGAGAAGTGGTCATATGGGACAAGGCATATCCCAGGGGGATAATTTTTTATCGAAGCCTCTTCGGCACTTCGGTATTTCAGGGTTTGTAGAGTCAAAAGACTTGACTTGCTTATATCGTTGAGTCACGAAGTGAGAAAAGTCACCTAGTTGTTTGGCCTGTGATCATGATCAATGATCACATGGAGGTGGAAGAAGGGAAGATCTAGCCTATGTTAAGCCCCATAGGACTTCAAGGATTCTGTCCCTCGAGAAAAAGGAAAAAAATGTATCGTGTCGTAGTGGGTATGTGACAAATTGGTATCAGAGCATGGTTAAAATACTTGGCCTAATTGGGCTCATGAACGAGTTGCACAGAAGCTCCATTCAAAACACTCTTAAAAAGAGTAACCCCCTGTCTTAACCTTCCTAATCAAAAGACAAAGTTAAGAATGAAAACTTCTATTGTGTGTGTACATGTGAAAAATATGAATTATGTATTGGTTATAAATAAACATAAATATTGACTAACAACCAGCATTTGTCTTTTGCACCTAAGCGGATGATCGACCGTGGGAAAATTACAAACGTATAAAATGGTGACTCACCATGAAGTGGGGGAAGGCTCCCATAATAGAGACGAAGAGTCTGATGAAAGGAGGGTAGTAGGGACCCCTCCAGATCTATCCGAGACTGTGAGGAGTCTCATGGTCGAATTACAAAGCACAAGGCTGACAATGAAAGGATGATGAAAGAACAAGAAAAGCAAATAGAAATTAATGCAGTTTTACTACAGAGTTTATCTGATCTACAAATAAAAATGTAGCATGAACCTAAAACTTAGAAACATGGTCATATTAGTGGCCACACTGAGAGGAGTACCTCAAAAAAGGTCCACCCCAGAGGTAAAGGACAAGTGTTGGATGATTCCTCTAAGAAGGAAGCTAGATATTCAGAAGGTTCTTCTAGCAGCAGAACTAGTTCCTATCCCCAAAGGAAACAATAGAAGAAAAAGTCTTCCAAAGGTCAAAAATTTGAAGAATTCAGAAAAGACAAAACACCCTCCTTCGACGGTGAAATAAAGAATGGAGAGGAAGCAGAGGCCTGGCTTCTTGGACTAAAGAAGTATTTTAGAGTCTATGACTTTTCAAAAAATATGAAGGCCCGAGTGGCCACCTTCAACTTGAATGGAAAGGCTTCCATTTGGTGGGAATACCTTAAGAATGTGAAAGGGGTTCGTGAAGAGGACCTGTCATGGGAACGGTTTGAGAAATATTTCCGGAAGAAGTATCTATCAGAAAAATATTTCGACGAAAAGACTAAAGAGTTTTATGAACTCAAACTGGGACAACTCACTGTAGAAGAATATGTCAAAAAATTCCTCGATTTGTTGAGGTATGTACCCTATATAAAAGCGGAAAAGGAAAATGTACAACGCTTCATCAGTGGACTACCTAAGGACTATCGGAACAAAATTGAATTTGATCAGCCAAAGACTCTATAAGGCACTATTCGAAAGGCGACCTATTGTCATGAATAGTTTGGGCATCGAGTAGAACCTCGCGAAGGATGGAAATAGAAGAATAGTTTAAGATTTCAGAAAAGGGGAATTAAATCCCCAGGATTTAAGAACTATAAGAAGAACCCAAGAATGAGCTTCCCATCCCGGAGTATGCACCAGCAAAATTTTCCCTCCTTGAGCGGAAATAAAACTTCTGGACCCATATCAGTGAAGACTGATAACCCAAAAAGAGTGCCTTTGAAATGTTGGGGTTGCAAGGAATATCATCTATTGAGAGACTATCCACACCGACAACAGAATAGTTAGAGGATTTATAACATCCAGGAAGCTACTACCGTCAATGATGTGGCCAGGAGTGTGCCACAAATTTATGCAACCTTGGATAATAACCAAGCCGACCACCAAGCTTTAGTAGTGGAAATAGAAGGTATGATTTCCAACCATCTAGTGTCTGTTTTAATTGACCCTGGTTCAAATTTGAGTTATATATCCCCTAAAGTTGTTGATAAGTGTAAACTACAACCACAAAAACATAACAAGCCATGGTTGGTACAGTTAGCCACTGGCACCAAAAGAAGGGTAGCAGAGGTTATACCAGCCTACCAATTGATGTTGGGTAGATTCCCCACCCAAACAACCCTTAACTTATTACCCCTGGGATCGTATGATATGTTGATTGGTATGGAATGGCTAGTTGCCCATAAAGCCAGATTGGATTGTTACCATAAAACCTTAAAATGTGTAAGTAAAGAAGGGAAAAAGATAACCCTTCAAGGGATCCAAAAACTTGTCTCAGTGAGACAAATATCAGCTCTACAAATGAGAAAGTATTGTCGAAAGGGATGTTCCCTATATGCAATACAAGTGTTGAAAACAATCAAAGGTGACAAACCAAGCCCTGACGATCACCCTATCCTGAGAGAATACAAAGATGTATTTCCGGAAGAGGTACCGGGTCTACCCCTGAGAGGGGACATAGACTTCTTGGTAGAACTTGCACTAGGAGTGGTGTCAGTGTCTAGGACACCCTACCGAATGAGTACACCCGAGTTAGTTGAACTCAAGTTGCAATGAAAAGAAATGATGGATAAGGGATATTTTCAGCCCAGCGTGTCTCCATGGGGAGCACCAATCTTGTTTGTGAAAAAGAAGGACGGTACCCTTAGACTGTGTATAGATTATAAGCAACTCAATAAGGTAACCACAAATAACAAGTACCCCTTGCCCAGGATCGATGACCTGTTCAATCAATTGGGGGGTGCGTCTATTTTCTCAAAGATTGATTTGAGGTCGGGATACCATCAAGTCCGAATCAAGGGTGAAGACATCCATAAAACTGCCTTCCAAATGAGGTATGGTCACTATGAGTTTGTGGTGGTGCCATTTGGGTTGACCAATGCCCCTGCCACTTTTATGTGCTTGATGAACAATGTACTCACCAAATTCCTAGACAAATTTGTGCTTGTTTTTATTGACAATATATTAATTTACTCCAAGAACAGAAAATAGCATGAAGAGCATCTTAGACTTGTGCTGCAAGTGCTAAGAGAACATCAGCTCTATGCCAAATTCAATAAATGTGAATTCTTCCATAAGCAAATACATTACTTAGGCCATGTTCTCTCTGAAGAAGGAGTAGAGGTAGACCCTGACAAAATCAGGTCTATCATGGAATGGCCTACCCCAAAGGATGTTTTGGACATCAGATCCTTTATGGAATTAGCAGGATACTATAGGAGATTTATAAAAGGATTCTCCAAGATTTGTTGTCCAATCACTACCCTCCAGAAGAAGGGGACAAAATTCCTGTGGAAATAGAAATGTGAAGAAAGATTTCAAACCCTGAAACATCTACTGACCCATGCACTTGTGTTGAAGATCGTCGATCCAAAAGTTGACTTCCTCGTGTGCATAGATTCCTGTAAGGAAGGGCTCGGAGGAGTTCTTATGCATGGAGGAAGTGTGATCTGCTATGAATCCTGAAAATTGAATAAGCATGAAGTCAACTATGTGACCCATGATCTAGAGTTGGCTGCCATAGTGCATGCCTTGAAAATGTGGAGGCATTACCTCCTGGGAAGAAAATTTGTACTTATGACAGATCACTATGGATTTTGATACCTGTTTGATCAACCAAAGCTCAATTCTAGACAAGCTAGGTGGATGGCCCTCCTTAGCAAGTTTGATTTCGAAATCAAACACATTAAAGGAAAGGAAAATAGGGTGGCCGATGCCCTTAGCAAAAGTATGAAAAAAATTCACCTAGCAGTGGTGAGCACCTATGAGACAGATGTCAAGGAAAGAATAAAAAATGCACAAGAAACATATCCCTTCATCCATACCGTGACTATGTACCTACAACAAGAAACCTCTAGAGTAAAATATGAAGACTACCAGATGACCGAAGGAGGTTTGCTCACTTACAGAAGAAGATTTTGTATTCCAGATTGTGACGACTTGAAAAGGTTCATACTGGATGAACTACATAAAAGACCCTATTCTGGTCATCCAAGATACCAAAAGATGATCACAACCACTAGGAAACAATTTTATTGGCCTGGAATGAAGAAAGACATAGCCGAGTACTTGACCAAATGCATAGAGTGCCAACAGGTTAAAGTAGAACACCGACACCTAGGAGGGTTATTGCAACCTCTACCAATCCCAGAATGGAAATGGGAAACCATCTCCATGGATTTCATCACTATATTACCAACATCGACCAAACAGAATGATACCATTATGGTAGTGGTGGATAAATTGAGCAAGTCTGCTCATTTCATCCCTGTCAAATAAACTTGCAAAGCAATCGATATCACCCAGGTATTCATGAAGGAGATATTCAAACTACATGGTATGCCGAAAGAGATCATGTCTGAGAGAGACACGAAATTTACTTCTAACTTTTGGAAATCACTGATGGCTGGTTTAGAGACCAAATTGTTGTTTAGCACTGCCTATCTCCCTCAAACCGACAGAAAGATAGAAAGAGTGAACCAAATACTTGAATACATGCTAATAATGCATGTAATGCATCAACCCAATTAGTGGGAAGACTACCTTCCACTGGTAGAATTCACCCACAACAACGGCTACCAAGCATCCTTAAAGATGAGTCCCTTTGAAGTCCTCTATGGTAGACCGTGTAACACTCCAGTCAGCTGGAGTAATCCCATAAACAAGATTTATTTTGGACCCGACATGTTGAAATAAATGGAACAACAAGTGACTTAGATAAAACAAAACCTGAAGGTCGCTCAGAACCGACAGAAAAGTTATACCGACCAAAAGAGAACTCCAAGAGAGTTCAAAATGAGAGACCATGTATATCTCAGAGTTAGACCCAGGAAGAGTTCTCTGAAAATGGGAGCTTGTGCCAAGTTGGCACCTCAGTATTGTGGACCCTTTGAGGTTCTAGATAGAGTGGGACCTGTAGCCTATAGGCTAGCACTTCCTCCCACAGTCAAAGAACGTAATGTTTTCCATGTTTCGTTATTGAAGAAATATGTACATGATGCTAACCATATAATTGACTGGTCTGTGATTCAGGTGGAACTGAAGAGATAATTTCTACCAGAACCTCAATGCATACTGGACAGAAAGGAAACCCCACTCTGGAACTGACCCACTGCATAGGTCAAGGTGCAGTGGAAACATTTTGGCCCAAATTAGGCTATATGGGAAATGGAGGATGCCATGAAATAGGCATATCCGATTTTGTTTACATATGTACATGCATCTCAAGTTGATAAATAGAACATCGAGGACGATGTTCCTTTAAGGGGGAGGGAATTGTAACACCCTTTTTTCCCTAGTCTGTAAAAATAACTATATTGGCCAAGTATTGTGGCAAACTTAGAAATGTGAATATGTGATGTGAATGGACCTTGTGAAAAAGGTCGATGAATGTGAATAATATTATGAATTGTATATTGTAGGACTACTAAGAGGGGATGTGCTGAAAAAAAGAGACCACGATGGTTGGAGAAAGGTGGTAGAAGGCACCTGGAATGGTGGTGTTAACTTCCACCAAAACCAATACCATATTTGGACTTCACTGGCCCGGAGAACCAAGAGAGGCTCGCTGGCCCCAAATTAAATGAATCACTAGGATTGGTAGGTAACGGGCTCCTCATAAGTAATGAAGGATGGGGGTGAACCGCCCATCCATAGAGTCCTCAGACCTGACCACCGCGAGGAACATCGTGCCACACACAACCTCGCCGAAAGGAGAAAAGGCAGGAAGAGTGTGGGATCAAAGGGGTAGATGCGAGGGGAAGAGGAGAACTCTAGAAAAATACAAAGTGAGTGATAGCAAAGAAGAAGGAGAGTAACCTTCATTCTCAGTCACTGGAAAACAGAGACACAGTCTTGCAACATTGTGGTCTCAGCTCGGGGGTGGCTAGTGGTAAATCCGTTGGGAGTCACTAAGCTTATGGTTGGGTGGAAACGAACACCCCCCTCAGCAGTTGCAATCACATCTGGTGTTATTTCTGATAAGCGTTTTACATCTTGCCTCTTGAAATGTATATTCTGGCATTTATGATCATCTTGCATCTTGAAATTTATATGCTGACATGTATGCTCATAGTTTGTGCAGTTTATGAATGGTTTGAGTATAAGACTATTTGTGTGGTGTTTTAATCAGAAATGGTGGTTGCATGCTTTTATTGGAAGGACCACGTATGGCTTATATTTATAAATAGACTTATATATGTCTATATATATATATATATATATATATATATAGACGCATATTGAATTAGTTCAGACTTCATGTCTGTTCTCAGGAAATCTATACCCTTATCCGTCTCAGGTAATACCCTGGATAGACTCCCCATAGAGACACCCTTCTTGGAAAGTTCACCAAGAACCTGGAAAAGGATTTGAAGGTGCCAGTCTTAGTAACCTTGTGCGAGGAAGAATGATCCTCTTGAAATTCCAAAATGGTAGCATAGGGAGAAGTATTGATTGACAAACAAGATCCTATCAGAAGATCTGCGGTCATTCACGACCGTTATATTGGAGGAAGAAATGAGGGTGTTAAATTCCTTAACCCCTTTCCTTTATCTTCGTGAGTAGCGAAGAAATCTGGTTTGTAGATCCCCAAGGTCCGTGTGATTATCTGGACCGTTGGTTTTTCCACGTCCAGGGAGTAGAGGGAGAGTGCACAACATGGTAGAGATCTGAACCATCAGATCTTAGTTAGAAAACCCAACAGTCGTTGGATCTATCAGGAGATGCATGAGGGTTAAGCCCTCATGAACAGAGGTGAAAGTACCGAAAGAGGAGTTGGTATCAAGGTTTCAAACTTTAGGATTTCAGAAGTCCTGTTGATGAGAGGTCAGGAAACTTCATAATGAAAGTCTCGAAATAGATTTGGACTATCCGATTAAGGGAGACCATGTGTCATGAGATCACCCATATCGAGATCTCAAACTTTGGGATTTCAGAGGTCTCGAAGACAAGAGATCAGGATACTCCATGGTGGAAGTCCCAAAATAGATCTAGACCGTCTGATTAAGGGAGGACACATGTCACAAGATTTCCCATTTTGAGGATTCAGACTTCAAGATTTCGGAGGTCTCGAAGACAAGAGATCGGGGAACTCCATGGTGGAAGTCCTGAAAAGGATCTGGGTCATCCGATCAAGGGAGAACACGTGTCACGATATCACCCATTTCGGGGATTCAGACATCAGGAAACAAAAGAGGAAGGTGAGCATTTTGACTTCGCACTTGGTGAAGTCCCGAAACAATATGGACCGTCCATCCATGGAGGATACGTGGCAAAGATTGAGAGTCCATCAGTATTTTGGATACCGGGGATTCGATTTGATAGAGGATTTGTGTCACCAGGGGTCGCAAGTCACAAAATCACGAAATGACGAGGACCATCCATCTGAGGGAGGACACGTGGCAACAATCTAGGATTTTGGGAAATCTCGAAAGGAAGAGTCCATCGAGAAATTGAAAATTGGGAATTTGGGAGTCCCATTAACAAGAGATCGGGCTCTCGTATTGATAAGTCCCAAAGGTAATAAGGCTATGGTTTTATGAGAAGTGGTCATACAGGCCAAGGCATAGCCTATGGGGCTAATTGTTGATTGAAGCCTTTTCGACACTTTGGCATTTCGGGGTTTGCAGAGTCGAAAGACTCGACTCGCTTATATCGCTGAGTTGCGAAGTGCGAAAAGGTGCCTAGTTGTTTGGCCTGTGATCATGATCAATGATCACATGGAGGTGGAATAAGGGAAGATCTATCCTGTGCTAAGCCCCGTAGGACTTCGGGGATTCTATCCCTCGAGAAAAAGGTGGAAAATTTATCGTGTTGTAGTGGGTATGTGATAGGGGTTTAGATTTCATTGGAGAAATTCATCAACCATCATTATGCCAACACAAATGGATCCTTACAACCACTGACTATTTCACCAAATGGATTGAAGCTATACCTACAAGGAAATCTATTGATGCTATGATTATTAAATTTTTAGAAACTAATATTCTTTCAATATTTGGATGTCCCAAGAAGATAATCGTTGATAATGCAACAACATTCAAATAAAATAATATGGTGGAGTTTTTCATCAAATATCAAATTACTTTAGGATACTCTACTTCCTATTACCCTCAAGAGAATGGATCAGCAAAGTATTCCAACAAAAGTCTGGTTAATATAATAAAAAAATTGTTTCAAGATAACAAGAAGTCATGGCACAACAAGCTGGTAAATGCATTATGGGATGACATACTTACTACTAAAAGATCAATTGGAATGTCCCCATATCAATTGTTTTATGGAATGGATGTTGTTTTTCCCACTTATTTAGGTGTCCCTGTTATGAAAATACTACATGAGGTACAAGGAGAACCTAATAACATCCAGAGGAGAATAAATCAAACCATACAACTACAACAATCCAGAGAAGAAGTTTACAATAAAACTCAAGTGATTTAGGAAAAAATTAATAATCTCTATGATAAAGAACCAAGGTTGATGATTTCCAGATAAGAAACAAGGTGTTGAAATGGGATTCAAGGAAAGAAGAGAAAGGTAACCATGGAAAATTTGATAATTTATGGAAAGTTCCTTACATAATCCATGCTTACAGAGGAAATAATGCATTGTTTCTTAAGGATATGGATGGAACAGATATGCCAGGTGGAACTGTCAATGGAAGAATTCTCAAGCACTACTTTTCACTAGAATAGAAGAATTTATCACTTAAGATAATTGTAAATACCATTATTTTTTTATTTTCATGAGTGGGTTACTCATATATTAAGTTGAAGCCCGAAGAGAAGGCCCTAAGATACTGATCATTTGTCACCATGTTTACAACTGTAATAAAACAAACCACATGCGGAAAGTACTGGAGAAAATAATTCAAGGCGACCAGTCACTGGTTCTTGGCACCTCACAGGGAGAGTACCTCCCCAATGGAGTGTAATATTCCAAATATAAAAAGTATGTAGAACATAAATAAATAGCTAGAAATGGAAAATGAACAACAATATAACCAAAACAACACTATATTAATACCAAAATGATACTAGAATAATACCAGAAAGAGCACTTTGATTACTGGTAGCAATATTCACTTGGCTCTTCGAAGGGGCAACCTCCAGCAGAGCAGATCTCTATTACAATAATATCCCAGAAAAAATTTCTCATACCCTCAACTCCTATTTATACTAAATATGTATATCAAAAGAACCATCTAGAGGAATATCCTTCTAGAAGTGGAAGCTTCTATTAGGTCTTCTTACATTGGACTTATTCTTCCTTATCACTAGGCCTTATTAATATTGACCTTTACATGGAAATATATAATTCTACCTATGTGAGGGGTTAGGTCCCTAACATGGAGCCATTGTTAGAGCCTATATTTCATAGTATCAAATGGTGATTGAATATTTCTCTTTCAATGATTTTATATTGTAAATAATATTACATTCTACAAATGATTTACAAAAGAAAAAGAAAAAGATTAAAAATAATGAAAATGAAAAGAGGGTAGAAAATAAAAGAAAAGAAAAAATCAAAAAATAAAATATAAAAAAGAAAAAGTAGAAAAACAAGAAAAACACCATGAAAAGAAAAATAAGTTTGAATCATACAGTTTAATCATGATCAAACAATTTTCAATTTATGTTGTTAGGTTAGAGGATAATTTTAGCCAAACTATTCAATCTTGGCTAAAATAGTTAGGTAGAGGAAGAAATTAATCCAATTGTTTAAGTTGGATTAATTAGTTAGATGCATAGGATAGAATATAGGTTAGATGAATTTTCCCTTCAGATAAAATTAAACAGGGTTTGCACATTGAAATGCACCCTAAGTTGATGAAAATAAGTTAGTTTAGCATAGGAAAAATAAATGAGAATGAAAATATTTCAAAAAAGAAAATGTTTTTCTTTATGGTGCATATTTTTATCCAATGTTAGGAAATTGACAAGACAATTTGTCTTGTAGCGCATAAATTACACGCAGATATTCCACAACAGCTTCGTCCTTTTCTCGATCAATGGCCCTCATTTTCTTCTGGCCCCCTCGACCTACCTACGTTTATCGGCAGAGGGGGGTCTGAAAAGTGGTTTTTCCCTGGACCGACTGTTGGGCCGGAGATATGATCATCTTCATGATGTTATTATACACTTTTTTCCATATGTACATATGCGTTTTTTATCTTTCAAAGGAGCTTTTTGAAAAAAATTATGGTAAAATGATACAATCGGCATGAGGTACGTATAATTCATGTTTTGTGATTCAATCAAGTTTAATTTATCATATTTTATCGTTTCCAAGAGTTAATTCATGTTTTTCTGCTATTACAGAGAAAAATGCACCATGTTTCTTGGTTTAGCACTTGTTCTGGCACGTGATCCAGCACTTGTTTCGGTACTTGATCTGACACTCGTTCTGGCACCCAGTATTGCACAAAAACGAAAGGCAAGTTGGCGGTTATGGTATTGGCGGCCAGCGGTGGAAAAATAGAGCACATGGGTTTTGTTTTTCATCGCCCCATCCAGCTACTAATCTCAAGACAACTTGATTTCAGTTGTCCAAAGAGGGCGATCATTGGGTTCCTCCGTTTTGTTAGTTATCGATGCATTTAATGTAATTTTCCAAATTTAGAGGTGGTTTGACCCTCATGTGGTCGACCACCTGGGTTGTAAGCTTATAAATACCAATAGGATGATCATTAGATTGTTAACCAAGTAGCATAAGCATTAGAATTTCCAGAAAAATGATTTTGCTCTGTTTCTAGTTTTACATTGCCAGAATAGTGCCAAAACTGTGTTTTTGGATTTTTGTGGTGAATTTGGCCTACTAAAGTCGTGGTGTGATTTTATAGAGTGACCATGACTTTCTGGGGGGACCACTAGCAGTTTGGTAACTCTCTTCATGTTGATTTATGCATTTCTTAATTTAATTTCTCTTTCTTTATTTGTTGTACATGCATATTTTTATTTAGTTAATTAATTTGTTGTAGCTTAACTAATTTGCTTCTCTTTTACAGGTTAGAATGATGAGATGTATTAACATGCATTAATCTCGTAGATTAGAAAAGGATTGCAAGTCTCTCTCTCACTATACTAACCCCGCATGCAGTTAGATGTTAAATTGTGCTTCCTTTTATAATTTTACAGTCAAGTTTAGAACAGATTTTTAATTAGAACAGAGCATAGTTTTAATATGAGTTTCTTCTGACAAAGATTGATGGATGGATAGATTTTCTTCTAGTTTTTGAATCATAGATTTCTTACTTTAGTTTTAGATAGATTTCACTTGCTTATTTATTGGTTAAATGTAATTGTCAATT
>JASDQU010504379.1:101903-113267 GCA_032191745.1 Picea mariana | reverse complement strand
TACTTCACACCTTTCATTTTGCCATTGAAATTAGTATTGAGCTTATACCATTAGAACTGTCCTTTGTTGTCAAGTGTCATTGAGATATCATCTATCACCACCAAAGGCATTCACACAACCACCAACATTACATTTGAGTGTTTCATAGATTAAATATAGTTTCTTGTTTTCATAAGTTAGAAGAGATGGTTTCTTGTTTTCATAAGTTTAGTTGTTAGTCTTTCTTGCTTTCAATAAAATAGATTTCATTTCATGCATTGCATTGAGCATTTAAATTTCCTTTCACACAATAGAAAAATTTTTGCATTAGGCATTTAGTTCACTTGCCTCTTAGGCTAGGTAGTTGTTCAATGAGAAGTTTTTGATTGCTTGTCTATTTGCTTTAATAGGTTAGTTAGGTGCTTTTGCTTACTTGTCTATTTTCTTTAGTAGGGTAGTTAGGTGTTTTTGCTTGCTTGTTTATTTGCTTTAATAGGTTAGATAGGTTATTTTTCTTACTTGTTTATGTATTTGCTTTCATAGGGTAGTTTCTCATTGGATATAGGTTGGCATGTTAAAGAAGTTTTCTTTTGTCATTTGCTTAATATGCTTAGTAGTTTACCTTTGCTTACTGTCATGAACTAGTTTGCTTTGAATAGGGTTTTTACTTGCTTTCTTAGGAACTATCCATTAGTCCTTGGCCCAAAAGTACTTAGGTTTCCTAGTTTCAAGTTGCTTAGTAGGGTTTGCTCATTAGATAGGTTTGCTTGAATAGATTAGTCTTAGATAGCTTCTTTCTGTAGTTAGACTATACTCCTACCAACCTTTTTACCTTTGGCATGTATTTTGCTACAACTATAAGTTTACTTACCCCAGGTTGACAATTTAATTGAGGGTAGTTTAGTGTCTTTTTTAGTACATATAAATCACCTAATATTTTGGCGTCGTTGCCAGGGAGTTGTCTTAAGGTAAGAAGTAATTAGGAATTAGATCATCCTTAGACCTTATCATTAGTTTGGTGGTGGGGGAACTTTAATATGAAAGGTAAGAACCTGTGCATCTGCTATAGCAGGTTCCCCCAAACCCAATAGTAGTTTTTCTTTTTGTTTTCTTTCATGAATAGACCTAGGAATCAAATGGTAGCTTTTTATTTTTGTTTTTTCTTTCTTTCATGAATAGGCCTAGAGATCCACAAGGTAGATACATTAAATCAAAATCAAATCTTTCAACCAAGGTTCCTTCCGATCTCTTTGGGGGAAGGAATGTTCCACTTATAAAATCCACAGACCGTAACCGAAAAACAGGAGCTAGCTCAACCGAAAGAGATAAAATAGTCTCTGAAGGGACTAACACAGGGAGCACTATAGAACAAGAAATTGAAACATCAATCATATTAGGACAAGGCAAGACAACTCGAGTCTTCCACAAAACCAAACAATACAACCTTTGATTTTACACCACCACCAGGGGACCCTAATTTTAAGGACATCATAGACCCTGAACAAGTGAATATTTTGTTTGGTATATCAGCCAATGTAATTATCTCTCAAATTGACACAGAAACTTTGGCACCGATAATCTCAACCGGCTCGAGTAGAGTCCCAGACATCCAATCAGTAGGATGACCTTTTCATCAAAGAGAAACTTTGTTCCCTTCAAAGATAAAACCAATTAGGTACTCTCTTTTTGGAAACCAAGACAATATGGGTGATCAGGAAGACCATAATAATGTAAGACACGGGGAGGAAGAAGAAATTGGAAACCAAACCGAAACTACCTTTGGATTTCTGATTTTAGACACCACTACAAATGTCAACATGAAGAATATTTCTCTCTCAACACTGCCTACCTTTTATGGTAAAAACAGTGAAGATCCAGAGACCTTCCTATTTGAATTTGAGATCTTGTGTAGGAGTTACAACTACATACAAGATGCCTATAAATTAAAACTCTTTCCTGCCACCCTCAAAGACTCTGCACTAAGATGGTTCATGGGGTTGGGAGAATCTAGTATTAGGTCTTGGGAAGCCATGAAAGACATATTTCTTAAGAAATACCAAGACCACTGTAAGACCAAAGAGTCTCATAATGACATGTTTAAATTCCAACAGTTAGAAGATGAGACCCTTGAAGACTATATGGAAAGATTTGGTTATATCTCCCAGAAGTCAAAATACCATGACCTCCCAGAGGATGCAGTTAGGGCTCTTTTCCTTGAGGGAATTTCATAAGAATATTTAGAGATGCTTAACCTGATGGAATTAGGTGATATTTCTCATAAACCATTTGCTGAAATATGTGAAATGTGTAAAAACTACTCAAGGAGTAGAGACAAAACAAGAAAGAATGTTTGGGACCCTTACAATAGAAGCTTAAAACCAATTAGTTCAGGTGGTATTACAAGAGCAGAGACAGGGAACCTTCTAGAAAACTTCAAGACAGACATACTAATCACAATAGGTTCCCAGTTGGACACCCTTAAACTAAAAAAGAAACAGGAGGAGGAGAATGCAACAATGAGCATATATTGCCCAAGATGCAAAAGGAAGCATTCCTCAAGGGAATGCCGATTAGATAACATTTCAGTTTGTGTCTTCTCTACAGAAGACCATTCAACTGAGAGATGTCCATCCTTGCCCGGTTTATTAGCCATCTATAGGAGTGGAGAACCTGGGGAGTCTTATTATGCACCTAGGAGGTCATGGCAGCCTAGGAATCAACCCACATACCCGGATCTACAGTCTCAAGTTCCACACTATTATCAACAAAAACAGTGGAACTCGCCAGGTTGGAAAAAATGGTCTACTCAGTACCAACATCCTTGGATTCAAGGATGGAGGAGAGGACACAACCAAGGAAACCCTCAATCTCCACCTATCCCTATATACAACTATCATTATCCTCAGTTCTCATCAAACACTCAGCAACTTCTGCCAGGTTTTGTTCCACCACCTTTACCTCCTATCCCACAACAACAACCACTACAATTTCAAAATGAAATCTCCCAGAAACCAACACTATTACCATCATAGCCAGTGCCAAATCCTAATAATAATCCCCCTCAACCTCTTAACAATGTTGAGATGCAGTCATTCCCGACATATGTTATTACTCCTGTTCCATTACAGGAAATTCAACTAAGATCGGGAAAATTTCTAGATAGGCAAAGACCTTCAGTAGTCATCCAGGAAGAAGAAGAAGAAGAAACCACCCAACAAACCATGGATGACACTAGGTGGGAAGATGTTATTATCCCAAAGAATCAAGAACCCACGATTCCCCAAAATGAACCTTCACAGATTACGAAGGTCCCTCCTTATCCAGATCGATTGGTAATCGAGAAACCTACCACCTGACTGGAATTTGACATTCTTAATGAATTGAAAAATATTTGTGTCAAAATTCCCCTGCTTCAAGCCATTAAAGACATTCCAATCTATAGTAAGGTAGTCAAAGAATTGTGTATCAAGAAGCTAGGTAGGAAGCAAAAGGACCCTCCTACAGTACATTTGGTAGGAGGACTCTCTGAGTACATATCAGAGTAGCCAAATCTAGCAAAGTATGGGAATCTAGGAAACCTCATAGTGACCATAACCATTAAGGAGGTCTCCATCGGAAACACTCTCATAGACCTAGGGGTAGCCATCAATGTTATGACCACTACTAACTTGGAACAATTACAGTTACAACCTCTTCTTCGGCCTACCCCAACCATTTTGGAATTAGCAGATAAGACTAGGGTTATACCTGAAGGGATTTTAGATGATGTCATGGTTACTCTAGCCTCATGGGAGTACCCCGTAGATTTTCTTTTCATTCATTCAAAGGATCCTTCCCGAGGCCATCATGTTATTTTGGGAATACCTTGGCTAGTCACATCCAATGCATTTATTGGCTGTAGAGAAGGAGAAATGACCATCTCAAATGGTCTCTCTATCCAGAAGCTCACCATTTACCCTCCAACTCAACATATTATGGATAATCTATGGTGGCTTGAATGTCCATACAAGAACAAATACTGGGAAGAACCCGTATTTTCTAGTGACCATGCAAGGGAACTTTAGGAGCATACACCATAAAATGTGCTAAACCAATTCATTTCTGCTATTCCATGTGTGGATTTTCCACAGTCATTTCCCCAATTTGAGTACATGTTTGGGGAAGAATTTCAAGAACAATTAGATCCATCTGTTTTGTCTTCGACATCTTTTATTTTTGAAATTGATGAGTCTGTCATGTCTTATACTATGACCTATGAGATTAGTACACGAAAAGTTTTACATATAAACTCTAGGCTAGATACAGAACAGTAGAAATAGTTAGTAGATATCCTTAAAGAACAATCAGGAGCATTTGCCTGGGAATACACTGACATGAAGGGTATACACCCTGACACATGCATCCATCATATATACACCCGGGGGGAAGTAACACTGTTAGGTAACCCCAAAGAAGGATGAACCCAACACTCAAAGACATAGTCAAGGAGGAAATCCAAAAGTTGTTAAATGTCAGATTTATCTATCCCATCTCTGATAGTAAGTGGGTATCCCCTCTTGTAGTGGTTCCAAAGAAAGTGACCAGGAAATGGAGAATTTGTGTTGATTTCTAGGAGCTCAACAAGGCCACTCCAAAAGACTACTTTCATCTTCCTTTCATTGACAAAGTTCTAGATACCATGTCTGGAAAGAAGTATTTCTCCTTTCTAGATGGGTACAATGGGTACAACCATATTCTTATAGCACTCGAGGACCAGGACAAGAATACCTTTACTTGTCTGTTGGGCACCTATGCCTATAGGGTCTTACCATTTGGATTGTGTAATGCTCCTGCCACATTTCAACGAGAAATATTAGGGATATTTTCCGATCTTATTCATGATTGTGTGGAGGTCTACATGGATGACTTTACAGTTTATGGAAACACTTACTAGGAAACCTTATACAACTTAGAAAAAGTCCTCATCAGATGCCAGGAAATGAACCTATCCCTAAGTCATGAAAAATGCAAAATGTTGTTAACTGAAGGAGTGGTTCTAGGACATCATGTTTCATCTGAAGGAATAAAAGTCGATCCTGCAAATATTGAGGTCATTATTAGACTCCCACCCCCCAAGAATCAGAAAGAGGTGAGAATATTTCTTGGACATGCCAAATATTACTAGCGGTTTATTGAAAATTTTACAAAGATTGTTTCACCTATGTTTGGATTATTGATAAAAGATGTTGATTTTGTTTGGACTAAGCATTGTCAAACTGCCTTTGAAACTCTGAAAGCTAGGTTGTCTGTGGAACCAGTTCTTAGAGGGCCTAATTGGACTCTCCCATTTCATATATCCAATGATTCCTCTAACACCGCAATAGGAGGGGTATTAGGGGAGAAAGAAGACCAACAGTCCTATGCCATTTATTTTGTAAGCAAGAACTTGTCCCCTGCTGATTTGAACTACACAGTCACCGAGAAAGAGTTCTTGGCAGTTGTTCATGCTATTAATAAATTTCATCATTACATTACAGGTTATGAAGTATTTGTACACACTGATCATTCCACCATTAGGTTCCTCATAAATAAACCTATAACTAATGCTCAAGTGACTAGGTGGCTCTTGTTATTACAAGAATTTAATATTACTGTGCTTGACCGACCTGGAAAGGATAATGTAGTAGCTAACTTTCTTTCCTGAATAAAGAATGAGGATGATGACATCCCTGTAGATGATAGTTTCCCAGATGAGCATCTCTTTACCCTTTCTGTCAATACCCCATGGTTTGTAGATATGGAAAACTATTTGTCTACTACGAAGTTACCGTCTCATTTGTCACCTCATGAAAAGCTGAAAATTATTACACAGAGTGCTAATTACTCTTAGGTTGGTCATGATCTTTTTCACACAGGTCCTAATTTGATTATTCGTAGATGTGTCTGAGAGGACGAGGTACCTGAAATACTATGAAATTTTCATGATGGAACATGTGGTGGGAATTTCTCTGACAAGTGTACAACATATAAGGTGTTACATTCAGGTTACTATTGGCCTAGAATTTTAAAAGATGCTTCCAAGTATGTGAGAAGTTGTGATAGTTTCCAAAGGATAGGTAGACCTACATCATCTGAAGAAATGCCTTTTCAGGCCTAAGTTATGATAGAACCCTTCGAAAAATAGGCCCTTGACTTTGTAGGAACAATTTCACCCATGTCCCGTATGAAGAACTATATCTTGGTTTGTACGGACTATGTCACCAAAAGGGTAGAGGCAAAATCCATATTCAGGGCCAAAAAGAAGTCTGTTGTCGAATTTATCTATGAATACATTTTTACCCACTTCGGTGTCCCTCGTGAAATTGTTACCGACCAAGTCACTCAATTCACTTCCAAGATGATGAAAGAGCTAACAGAGAAATATGGGATTAAACATTGTAAATCTTCTCCATACCACCTTCAAGCCAATGGTTAGGTAGAATCCACAAACAAAGTTCTGGAAGCCATCTTAACCAAGACTGTTCAGTTACATCACCGAGATTGGGCTAATAGGCTCCCAGAGGCTTTGTGGGCATACCGAACTACCTGGAGAAATACCACTGGGCATACCCCTTATGAGCTAGTGTACGGGAAACAAGTACTTTTACCAATAGAATTCCAAGTAAGGACCTTCCGTATTTCTGCAAAGTTAGGATTGAACCTAGATGAGGCTTAAAAGCAACAACCCCTACAACTAAATGAGTTGGATGAAATCAGGCAAGATGCCATCCAATGGACGATAGTAGTCCAAAACCAGAGGACAAGTTTATTAAGAAGAAGCACTTCCAGCCTGGTGATTGGGATCTATTGTTTGATTCCTGATTCAAAACATTCAAAGGAAAACTTACCACCCATTGGTTGGGCCCTTATGAGGTAGAGACTGTATATGACAATGGAGCTGTAAAAATTAAAACAATTGATGATGGACAAGTCTCCTTTGTGGTAAATGGACACCGACATAAGTTTTATCATAAGCCCATTTCTAGAGAAGATTTTCTACAGGTCATGTCAGCTAACAAGGCACTGGCCTTAGTAGATGGGAAATTTCCCCCTTGTTCTTGAAAATTTTTCTGAGTTTCCTACTGTATATATGTAAATAACTTTTGTATTTTGTTAATAAGGCAATTCTAGATATTTCTGCAAGTAATTATTTCATCGGGAATACACCGTTTCAAGTATCTTTCATCAAAACATTGTTATACTTGAATCTTTTGTCTGCTAAAGCATAAAATGAATAGTGACTTACTATAATTAGCCATGTTTTTGCAAAATTATCATTTTTAAGGCATTCTAAAGTAGTTGCTCTTGAAATTCTTCACCACTGTATAAGGAAGTGATACCATAACTATCAAGCCTAGAGGTCTCTCGTACAATTTTTTCCAAGAAACCTGAGTAAGTAAGTCAAGTGTCTTTATCAAAGAGTAACAGGGAGGTATAATTAGTAGTTAGTCATGGAAACATCATAATAATTACAAAAGAAGACAGTGAGTTGAGCCTAGAGATACCTTTCTATTCTTTCTCAATGGTACCATCCACTACACATTAAATAGATTGATTATATCATATCTTTAGATATGCCACGTCTGCTTAAGTACCCCTTACATCAAGACAACCACTAAAAAATATAACATAAAGTCATCCTCTAACATAAATACCATCCCAAGTGAAAAAAAAGAAAGAAAAGTTGTTTCAGAGTTGTCCCCTCATATTCTTGCATAATCAATCTTATAATAAAATCTTAAAGGATGGAGGGCCAATCTCTTAGGGTTTAAGTGGCTAACCCACTGAGATACTGAACAGGTCTGTTGGCAGTGGGTACCAGCCTGTGGTATGACTAGGTAAACTCGTCAGAGTATTGAACAGGATTGTTGGCAGCGGGGCATTCTACCTAACGAGGATGATGATCTAACAAAAGTAAATAATAAATCTAAACTTGTCCTGAAGTACGAAATTACTTGCAGCCAAAGTTGACATGAAGTATGTGTGGTTTAGCTAAGGTTAATGAATCTCATAAACTTTCCATCGGGGAATGACTCTAAGACTATCTTGAAACTCTCTTGCCTACCTCTTCTTATCTATATATAGGATCTCTTATCCTATAGGTGGGGTCATCTCCTAACTGTCTTGTCGGACCAATCTGTGAAATTTCATCTTTACACTTGACATACTGCAAATCTTCAGCTATTGGGGGATACTGACTAGTTTCCTATACTTTTGATTGTGAGGTTTCACAATACTTAGGTGTGGGGGAGGGGTTCATGAGCTGACAAATGATCATTGCCTAGAGAAAGGAGTCTTTGCAAGAATTTTTGTATTATTACCATGATACAAGTTATTACATTGATAGTCATGTTATTTTTAAATGCTTAAATCTTGTCTGCTATACATTATTGAACTCATGCTTAACAAACGATTCTTTATTGGTTATCTTCCATTACAAGCTGCATATTGTAGGTTTGACAATACATGTTTTATGATTGCTATAGCCCGTTTATTATAGGTTTTGACACTATATGTCATATACAAGAAGAATGAGTAAGCATGGAGCACTCTGCCTCTGCTCATTAACCACTATGGTTGTCAAAAACACTTCAAAATTGCAAGTTGTCTATTAAAAGAGGTGAAAATGCACTTAACACAGGGGTACCGAATGAAGTACCAGATGAGGTGCTGGATGAAATGTCGTTTGAAGTGCCATTGCATTGCATACTAATAACTTTCCTAGATTCCAGGGAACTAGAATTCAATCACATTTAATTCAATTTGTTACAGGCATTGATTAAAAGATGCCTCATATGGTTATGATCAAATGTCCAAGTCAAAATACTTGAACATTGATCTAAGTACCCACCACTCCATTGCTCTCAATCTTTCCATCAAATTTGAATCTCCCACACATGGCATCTCACGCGCACATGTGGGCAATGTCATCCACCATAAGAGCATCCAAAATCAGGTTGGGCACTCTATTGTTTCATTTTCCCTTGCCATTTTATCTGCCCTGCGTTAAGAAATTGCTCCCAACCTCTGCTGAGTTCACCTTCTGTTCTAATCACACTCAGACTGTGTTAAACCCATGCCATTTCTTGGCCTGTTTGCACCCTTGCTTGGTAAATTTTTCCCTCTATTCCAATTGCACTCAGACCGTGCCCAATTCGTGTCTCTGTGTGGCTTGATTTCGCCCTTGCTTGTTGAATTCAAACCATGTCACAATGCCCAAGCGATACGAACCCTCCTCCTATGAAGACTTGTTTTCCATTCCAGAATTCGCACAGTGTAGGGAAGTGTTCTTGCATGTTGGCTGGGGTCCATTTCTGTTGAGTTTGCAAGGTCATGATGACGATCTTTCTATGCAATTTGTAGTTGGTTTTGATGGCAATATAGCACATGTAGGGTCTCTCAATTTTGCAGTCACAGAAGAGTCAATTGCTGCTGCAACAAAACTTCCAAGAATGGGAGATAGGTGGTTCAAGAATCATCAATTGCCGTGCTCAAGTTACAATAGGGTGTTTAAGCCCAAATTTGAGAGCATTTCAAGAGCGAAAGGGTATGCTGAGGAGTGGATAAAGCCAAAATTGGTCAATCCCCTTATTGTCATCACACAGTTAATTACATGTGAAGGTAGATACTCCACCTTCAAAGCTTGTCACTTTAGATTGCTGGCTCATTTTCTGTTCAATAAACCTTTAAACTTCCCTTTTTATTTTCTCAAAAGCTTGGAGAAATGTCCTCTCAAGTGAGGAAAAATGTGACCAACCCCCACAATAGTCTCTTCCACCATGGTTTGAT
This sequence comes from Picea mariana, assembly GCA_032191745.1. NCBI lineage: Eukaryota > Viridiplantae > Streptophyta > Pinopsida > Pinales > Pinaceae > Picea > Picea mariana. The sequence continues at coordinate 103,481 of JASDQU010504379.1, read as the reverse complement.
CAAACTCCTTGTTCTTACCAAACTAGAGAAGCACGGGCAAAGTTGGGATGTCTTTATCTACCAATTTGCAAATCCTCACTTTACAGTTAAGACCGGAAAAAAGCCACTTAGCGTAAAAACTATCTCTCCATCCAAGCTTCACTCTCCAAAAACTCCAAACTCCCTTGCACAAACTCCCTCTTTGCTGAAACAATACCAAAATCTTGTTGATATTCCTACTTCTTCATTGGGGAAGAAGACCAAAAACAAAGACCAAAAGAATCCTATTGTTGACCCCCCAATGCCTTCATTTTCTCTTGATGCTACACCTAAGAAGCCCCAAGAAGTAATGCAGCAAAACTTTCCCATCATTCCCACAAACAAGAGAGGAGCCAACCGATTTGATAAGGGACCTTTTCGAAAGAGTACCCGGAACATAAAAACCAAGCCTTATGCCAAACCTCCACCTACTTCGGATCCTATCCAAGTATCCTTCGACCTTGATATCCCTCATAAGAAACCTAGAGAAGTCTCTACAGATGGATTAGAGCCACTAAGGAAAACAAAATCAGAACCTACCTCACCTTTCCAATCTCCCATCACACCTACTTCACCCATGCCCACTCTTGATCCTAAAATTGATAAATTGACCACATCTCTCAAAGGACCTAAGCCTTCCTCGGAGATCACTAATTTTTCCCCAACTATAGAGGAGCTACAAAGGGAAAACCATCATATTCTCCAACAATTGGAGGAGAGGAAGACAATATATGCACACCTTCATCATGACAATGCAATCCTTCAGGCAAACGTTAACTCCCTTCAGCAGTTGGTCGATGGGATGACCCAATCTAACCATAGCTTAAGAGCACAATTAAATAAACATAAGAGGCACAAGGCTAATCCTACACAGCGAGAAGGAGAGGCTTCTAAAGCCAGCCCTCCTTAGCAAGCCTAGTTCCGAGGGATGACTTCTTTTTGTTTGCAGTGGGACCTGCAAAATCGTCGGTGTGGGGGTATGTTGGGCCCGAGATATGATCATCTTCATGAAATTATTATACACTTCTTTCCATATGTACATATGTGGTTTTTATCTTTCAAAGGAGCTTTTTGAAGAATTTTATGGTAAAATGATACAATCGACATGAGGTACGTATAATTCATGTTTTGTGATTCAATCAAGTTTAATTTATCATATTTTATGGTTTCCAAGAGTTAATTCATGTTTTTCTGTTGTTACAGGGCAAAACGCACCATGTTTCTTGGTCCGGCACTTGTTCCGACACTTGATCCAGCACTTGTTCTGGTACTTGATCTGACACTCGTTCCGACACCTAGTATTGCACAAAAACGCAAGGCAAGTTGGCGGTTATGGTATTGGCAGCCAGTGGTGGACAAATAGAGCACATGAGTTTTGTTTTTCATCGCCCCCTCCATCTACTAAGCTCAAGACAACTCGATTTCAGTTGTCCAAAAACGACGATCATTGGGTTCCTCTGGTTTGTTAGTTATGGATGCATTTAATGTAATTTGCCGAATTTAGAGGTGGTTCGACCCTCCTGTGGTCGAACACCTGGGTTTTAATCTTATAAATATCAA
>JASDQU010504379.1:91125-101535 GCA_032191745.1 Picea mariana | reverse complement strand
TTAAATTGTGCTTTCTTTTATAATTTTACAGTTAAGTTTAGAACAAATTTTTAATTAGAATAGAGCATAGTTTTAATCTGAGTTTCTTCTGAAAAATATTGATGGATGGATAGATTTGCTTCCAGTTTTTGAATCATATATTGCTTACTTCAGTTTTAGATAGATTTCACTTGCTTAGTTATTGGTTAAATGTAATTGTCAATTCACTTTTTAATATCATGTTTTTAATTTATGGTTTCAATCATTTTCTTATCATAGCTTGAATGATTAAACTAGACATAGTATAGTTTCCTTTCACGCAATTTCCTTTCACAGATTAAGATGCAATTGAATTTATTAGTTAGATAATGATGATCTCACCATGATGTTCATGATTTATACATGAATATGCAGGGTATTTAACATTACTTTTATCATGGCTAAGTTTGCGTTAGACTGTTTACTTCACACCTTTCATTTTGCCATTGAAATTAGTATTGAGATTATACCATTAGAACTGTCCTTTGTTGTCAAGTTTCATCAAGATATCATCTGTCACCACCGAAGGCATTCACAAAACCACCAACATTACATTTGAGTGTTTCATAGATTAAATATAGTTTCTTGTTTTCATAAGTTAGAAGAGATAGTTTCTTGTTTTCATAAGTTTAGTTGTTAGTCTTTCTTGCTTTCAATAAAATAGATTTCCTTTCATGCATTGCATTGAGCATTTAAATTTCCTTTCACGCAAGAGAAATAGTTTTGCGTTAGGCATTTAGTTCACTTGCCTCCTAGGCTAGGTACTTTTTCAATGAGAAGTTTTTTCTTGCTTATCTATTTGCTTTAATAGGTTAGTTAGGTGTTTTTGCTTGCTTGTCTATTTGCTTTAGTAGAGTAGTTAGGTGTTTTTGATTGCTTGTCTATTTTCTTTAATAGGTTAGATAGGTTATTTTGCTTACTTGCTTATGTATTTGTTTTCATAGGGTTGTTTCTCATTGGATATAGGTTGGCAAGTTAAAGAAGTTTGATTTTGTCATTTTCTTAGTATGCTTAGTAGTTTACCTTTGCTTACTGTCATGAACTAGTTTGCTTTGAATAGCTTATTTACTTGCTTTCTTAGGAACTATCCATCAGTCCTTGGCCCAAAAGTACTTAGGTTGCGTAGTTTCAAGTTGCTTAGTAGGGTTTTCTCATTAGATAGGTTTTCTTGAATAGATTAGTATTAGATAGATGCTTTCCATACTTATACTATACTCCTACCAACATTTTTACCTTTGGCATATATTTTTCTACAACTCTAAGTTTACTTACCCCTGGTTGACAATTTAATTGAGGGTAGTTTAGTGTCTTTTTAAGTACATATAAATCACCTAACACGGGCCCCACCTAACATGGCACCTCCTCATCATTTCACACTCTGCCCTCCTATTACCACAGACTACCTACCCCCACCCCCCCTCTGAAATCCACCTATCTCACTCTCGATACTGCTCACCTTTTCTTGCCGCTACTTCCTTCTCCCTACACAACACCTATCCCCACACCTCATATCCGTTAGCCAATTAATCTATTCCCCATGATTGTTAGTTGTCCCATAATGGTCCCATGCCCTAATGAATATCCCAGTGCATATAAAAACCCTCATTTTTACCCCCGTTACACTGTTTGTTGACTAAGAACCCATGAAGACCACGTTGAGCTAGCTGTCAGACTACCACCGCAATATCTTACCTTCAAAAGGAGAGTTATTTTCCCGGTAATTACAATGTTTCTAATCCATTCTACTATTAATTTGTCAATTATGGATCCTAAAGGAAATTCTGTCGACACCTCTGAAAATCCAATGGTTGCCCTATAATCGACCTTGACCACATTCCTCTGGCAGACAAATATTATAAAGTTGTAGAGCCTAAGTGTGAATTCAATTTATTCGAATTACATTGTTGGCTGAAAGATATTTTCCTTGACCAGAGTGACAAAATTGGACTATGCGAATTCAATTTTCCCCTCTACATGTTTCCCCAAACCTACCCTTTACCTGAATTTGTCCTTAAATACCAAGCTAGTTATCTACCAAGCCAAAGAGGCATTTCCTCTCCCAATGGTGAAATTTTGTTTACAATTACCCCTAAGACCATTGACCAGATGTTGCAGATCCCTCAAAACAACTCCAACACCCCTTTCTCTTTCGAAGCCCTAAATGAATTATATCATAAATTTACCTTTCCCCAGAGAACCCAAATTTTTTAAATTTTCCTTCCTGAAGATTCCCAACTGCCTAAGAAAAATCCACAATAGCCCTCTTCTATTTTCCTGGAGAAGGCTAACCAGATTATCTCCATGCTCTCATGCATATTAGGTTATTATTTTGATGAATGGGTAGATGAACCTATTTTAGGTTTTCTGTCCATTTTCTCTACAAAATAAAATGTGTCAATGAAATTCAATTTTAGTCAATTTTTGGCTGACAACATTCATGAACAATTTCTTAAGTTTCCAACTGAAGGAATTTTCAAGTATTCTTCAATTTTGGTTTATATGTTCATATTTTATCAAGAAAACGTGTTCCCTTTTGTACTCCATAAGCTAAATGAACAAAGAAACCCACAGTTAGTCATCTTTTGGACTTCATTGGTGAGAAAGAACTCAATGGAGTATAGTTTCAAAGATTTTATTGATTAGTTCATTTATCCAACTACTTGTTTACTAAGCAACAGTATAGAACCTAGGGATAGTGAAGAAATTCAGAAGGTTTTACATCTAACTGAGCAAGAAAAGATAGGTGACTGGTATTTATACCAGAATTATACAAAAATATGGGTGTATGGATGTGAGATGCCACCATATAGGTTTCCTAAATACCTCCCAATAAGGATGTTTTCATTGGAGTACATAAGACCGATGATAAATTGAGATAAAATTCACTTTGTAGAAACCAATAAAAATCTCAGTTCAGAATTAAAACTCAGATAGGACCATGTCCATACAAGGAGCATAAATGAAAACGTTATAGGAAAAGGTAAAGTCATTACATGAACATAAAGAAAGGGTTGATACTTGTCATCGGGAAGAGATACATAAATATCATAGGATCAACCAATGACTACAACAATTAGGAAATAGAACAACCATGGCTAATACCTTAGCCAAAGATAAGGAAAATATATGGATATACATCAATAAATCCATGACAGATATTTGGCCTTCTATACAGATTATCTTTGAGTAACATGAGTTAATTAAGAAAACTAGAGGAGCCATTGAAATAATTAAGGAAGAATTGGGAGAAAAGCCAACAAAATCCATAGATCTCATCAGGTTTCTAAATTCTAAAAACAAACAGGAGTTAGAGGAGCTAGAGATAGAAGACAGAACTAAAACTATCCTAGAAATAAAAAAGGTTCTAACTAAGAAAGGCCTCATGTTGCAATTGGAAGAAAAATCTCAAGTTATGGACATAGGTGTGAAAAGGTTATTCAACAAGTTTGAGATGCTAAACAAGAAAGGACTACCTGGTTTATTAGTGATAAATGAAAATTTAATCACCTTTCCTGATTATAACCATAAATTAAAGAAAATGGCAAAATATAATTCAAAATTCGCAGGAATACAATGAAGCATCACTGGGAAATCATTCTCGAAAACACTACAGTTTGATTTGAGCAGTAAACATGAGATCAAACACATTTTCATCACCAAATCCACTTTTTCTAAATACACAGAGATGGATGAAATTTACAGGAAATTGCTCAAAATCTCAATCCCAAGTAAAAAGAGGTGGGACAAATTGTGTGAGTTACTTGAGTAAAGAATGTTTCTACTTTTCAAAATCAAGGACCAACATCTAAGAAGAAGTCAAAGGGATAGATCATCAACATTTTCCATCAAATCAACACTTGAGATCCGAATAGATATGAAATATTCCTATATTTTTGTAACTAGATATATAGATAGTTTAGATATTCCTAAAATATATCTTGATAATTAATGACAGTATCTTTTGTAAATAAATGTATAAATACTTCTCATTTTGAAGTATTATGGGTTGATTTTTGCATCCAAGAAAGCTACTTTGTATCATTCAAGAGGATCGACCAGTAATAAAAAAGGGCTCTTTCATAGGATTCTCATGTCAGACTGTTGGTGAAGTGCATCTATCTAATTTTATGTTTTCTTTTCTCTGTTTTCATTCCTATGTGTTTCTAATTGTAATTATTCAAAATCAGGTTAACGAACATAATTTATTTTAATATACTTTGTTTATGGCTTTGAATAATTTCTATGTTTTAAAAAGGTTTGAATCCTCGAGCACTGAAGTGGAATGTTACAAATGCAACAACTTTGGACACATGAAAAAATATTGTAGAATGGCAGTCCCTCCTAGAGAACTGCAACATAATAATAACAGTCACAGACATGATCCTCAAAAAAGGACATGGATAAGAAAGCAAAATCAGTATAGAAATGAAGAGTGCACACTCTCTCTACAAGCTAAGCAGAAGAAACATGGTTGGTATGCTTACAGTGGCTTCTCAAAACACATGACAAGTGTTAGAGACATGTTTCTTACTTTAATAAAGGAAAGAGATGGATCAGACTCCTTCAGAAATGATGATTCCACTAAAATCATTGGAAAAGGCACAGTCAGAATTGCAAACAAGGATACAAAGGAAGAAAATGCTCTACTAGTAGAATATATGAAACACAATCTTCTAAGTGTGAGTCAAACATGTGACCAATGTCATAAAGTTACTTTCAATTCACAAAAGTGTGAGATAAGAAAAGAAGGTTCAGGAAAATTGATTGCTACAACTACGAGAACTTCAAGCAATATATATGTGTTAAGTGAAATTGGAAATGAAGAGTGTTGTCTAGGAAAGGAAGATGAAAGTTGGCTATGGCACAAAAGAATGGGTCACACACATTTTGATAACCTTTTCAAAGTCAACAAAAGAGAAGCAGTCAAATAAATACCCTATATCACAAAACCAACCAACACTTTATGCAAGCATTGTCAACAAGGGAAGCAAACAAAGACCAAATTCAAATCAAAGGAATATTCAACGACAAGACTAGTGGAAATTGTGCATACTGATCTAGTTGGACCAACTACAACAAAGGGTTTAAAAGGTGAGAAATACTTTATGTTATTAGTTGATTATTATACAATAAGGACCGCAACTTGTTTTCTCAATAATAAGTCAGAAGCTTTTGAAAACTTCAAGATCTACAAGGAAATGGTTGAAAATGAAATGGATTCAAAAATCAAATGCTTGAGATCTGATAATGGAGGAGATTTCACTTCAAAGGAATTTATGGACTACTGCAGCAGTCATGGAATAAAAAGGAAATTATTTGTTGTTAGGACACCTCAACAGAATGGAGTTGTTGAAATAAAGAACATGTCAGTACAGGAAATGGATCGAACAATGCTAATGGATTCCAAAGTGACAGATATTTTTTGGACATAGGAAATGCATACAACAATTCACATTCAAAATAGAGTAATTCTCATAAACAACATAGAAAAAACTCTCTATGAGTTATGGAAAGGAAGACCAACAAATGTGAAGAACTTTCAGAGTTTTGGGGAGAAAATGCTACATCAAAAGAGAAGATGGCAAAATGGGAAATCTTGACTCTTGTGTGGACAAAGGAGTACTTGTTGGTTACTCAAGTACAAGGAAAGAATACAAGTGTTAGAAGTTGAGATTGAACAAATTTGTGGAAAGAATCAACGTAGAAATTGGCGAAATAGGTAGACAAGGATTAAAGGAAGAAGAAAATGAATCAATGGAACAAATTTATGAAGAAGAAGAAGAAGATGAAAAGGAAGTAGAAAGGGAAAATGAAGAAGATCCGACAGAATCAAAAGATCAAGTTCAACAAGTGCCTCCAAAGACACCTAGCAGACGAGTATAGAAGAATCATCCTTCAGATCATATTATTAGAAACAAAGGTGTAGGAGTTGAGACTAGAAGAAGAATTCATTCACTAGAACAAACACACCTACAACTCTCATCTACGATTGAACCAACCTGTTTTGAAGAGTCCATCAAGGATGAATTTTGGAATAAGGCCATGGATGAAGAATTGGATCAAATAGACAAAAATGATACTTTGGAATTGGTTCCAAGACCAAAGGATAAGAATGTGATCGACACAAAGTGGGTATACATGAATAAATTGAATGAATATGGATAGGTTACAAGGAACAANGCTTATGCATGCTCCAAAAATATTAAAGTGTATCAGATGGACATACAATAAACTTTCCTAAATGGGGAACTTGAAGAAGAAGTCTACATTGAACAACCAGAAGGATTTCAATTGTCAATGAACGTAGATTATGTGTGTAAATTAAAGAAGTCCCTATATGGTATAAGACAGGCTCCTAGAGAATGGTACTCTAGACTGGATAAATATCTATAGCAGGCAGGGTTTAGAAAAGGAAGTGCAGACAACAACCTCTACATCAAGGTAAGCCAAGATAGTATTTTATTAATTGAAGTTTATGTTGATGATATAATTTTTGGTAGTGATGATGACAGGTTAAGATAGAAATTTTCAAAGGATATGCATAATGAATTTGAAATGTCATTACTTGGAGAACTATCCATCTTTATGGGACTTCAGATACATCAAAGTCACCAAGGAATTTTTATTTCTCAAACCAATTATATCAGAGAAATGCTAAAGAGGTTAGGAATGGAAGCTTGCAAACCAGTTATCACTCCCATGCAAACCAGTTGCGAGTTAAGAAAATATGATGATTCAAAGTCTACATATTAGAGACAATACAGGTCAATGATTGGTAGACTACTATATGTGACAACATCTAGACTATATGTAATGCAGGCAGTTGGACAGGTGGCACGATTTCAAGCAGCACCAAAGGAATCACATGTATTATAAGTGAAGAGGATTTTCATATATCTCAAAGGAAAATAAGAGTTTGGATTATGGTATCCAAAAGGAAAGGATCTATCACTTATTGCCTACACAGATGCAGATTGGGCATGTTGTATTGATGACCGATGAAGCACTAGTGGAACAACATTTTACTTAGGTGATTGTTTAGTATCATGTCTAACTTGCAAGAAACAACCATCAATATCTTTATCTACAACCGAGGCAGAGTATATTGTAGTAACAACATGTTGTACACGGGTTCTTTTGGTGAAACAAACTCTGACAGATATACAGGTTGAGTATGATGATCCAATTCCAATCTATTGTGATAATACAAGCGCCATCAATATCTCAAAGAACCCGGTGATTCACTCCAAGAAAAATCACATTCCAATCAAGTATCACTTTCTACGAGAACAAGTTGCAGAAAATAACAACAGAGTTGAGTATGTGGGCACAAAAAAACAAGTGGAAAACATTTTTACAAAACCACTTCCATGGGAATTCTTTGAGTATATTTTCCGAAGACTCAGATTTATTTATACTCCAAAATGAATTCTTTTGAATGCTTATCTTATATGTCTTATATGTACACGAGGAAGCACCATAAATAGGACATTTTAGTCAGGGGGAGCAACCCCAGATGGAAAGATACCTTTTCCATTGATGAAAAAGACAGAGATATTTATCATATGAAGAGGAAAAAGACATGGTTCCAGGGGGAGCATGAGTGATATGATTTCAATATTGCATCAAAGTGTTTCCATCAATGCCAAAGGGGGAGATTGTTGATTAAGGTTTGTTGTCATTGATGTCAACCCTTGAAGAAAACCCGGTAGCACAAAGGTTTGGGTAATGGACCCAAGTTTGTTTGATGTAAAGATGAGTCATTATTGTCTTGTCATGGTTAATAAGAAGTACAAATGGATGAACACCAAATTGGTCCCCTTATGGTGAAAGCCCTCATAGGAAGATGCTTTGCGGATTGAGTTATCCTAGAAGTATGTTTAGAGAACCCATGCTTAATTATGGAATAATGAGATGAAGGTTAGTGAATTTGTTAGTGAAACTATCCTAGATGGATATTGATTGTCATGCCATTTTCGATGCTATGTGGAATGTCACATAACTCCTCATGGTGAGAGAGTTCTAGCAATATGAAGTTGAAGAACCCTCATGAGTCATATAGAAGCTCCCAAAATTCAAGTGTTTGAAAAATAAATTATTTAAATAATAAAGTAAATGGAGAACTCCCTAAAATAAGGAAAGAGTAATGCTACATGAAATTATAAATAAGAGGCAAATATATCTCATTTAATCACACTTGAATATCATTAAATATCTATTTTTGTGAAAGATTATTTGGGTAGGTATTATTGATAGAGAAAATTTGCAGCAAAAAAAGTGTGGCAAGAAAAGTGCGGTAGGAAAAGTGTGGCAGAAAAAGTGCAGTAGAAAAATTGCGGCAGAAAAAGTGCGGTAGAAAAATCGTGGAAAAAAAAGTGCGGAAGAAAAATCGCAACATAAAAAGTGCGGCAGAAAAATCGCAGAAGAAAAAGTGTGGAAGGAAAAGTGCGGCAGAAAAATCGTGGTAGAAAAATCACGGCAAAAAAAGTGCGGCAAAAAAATCGCAGCAAAAAAATCGTGGCAGAAAAATCGTGGCAGAAAAATCTTGGCAGAAAAATTGTGGTAGAAAAATCACGGCAGTAAAAGTGTGGCAGAAAAATCGTGGCAGAAAATAGTGCAGCAACAACATGGTTGGGGTCTATTTATGAGAGATATGTTACATCTTGTTTGAGGTATGTTTTTTGAGCTAGTGTTTATCTCTTGAGATGGTATTGGATGCTCAATATTGTTTCATATATCAGATTTGTTGAGGGATACAGTTGTTATTTTGTTGTTGGTATTTGACATATGGGTATTGGTCTTTTGTTTGTGATGTGTTTTTTAAGTTGTTGGTTTAGCTTGAGGCTACATAACCGTGAGTTTGTGGCACATGGTTTGATGCAAAGGTTTATGGTATTTGGTTTATGGATAGAGTGATGAATTGTTAGATAACCTTTGATGGTTATATTGGTGTATGTTTTTGGTATATGGTTGAGGTACATGTTGGGTACATGGTTGAGACAAGTAGTTGATGAGTTGGCACATACATGAGGTGTATAGTTGATGAGTTGGCACATACATGAGGTGTATAGTTGATGATGTTGGTACATCTTGATGAGTCAAGGCTGATGCAAGGTTGATGCATGGTACATGTTGGTTCAGGTTATTGGTATAGGTTGTTTGGTGCAGGTTGATTGGTACAGGTTGTTACAGGTTATTGGTACAATTTGACAATGGTAGTGGTTGATTCAGTGACAGTGACAGGTTGTCTACATTTGGCATTTATGTTTCAGGGCAATTGGACAAGGCAAGGAAATATGGTTGTAGCCACCTTCCAATTGTATCCAGAGAACTTAGGGGGTTGTAGCCTCCTTTTGGTTGTAGCCAAATAATTGGGGAGTTGGATCTTCCCTTAGACTGTAGCCTGAGAAACTAGGGGGTTGGAGCCTCCTTCTAGTTGCATATGGAAAACAAAGGAAGTTGGTGCTTCCAATGAATGTAATTCTTCAAGACATATAAGAAAAAAAAAATTGTGGTTTCTCCTGCTTTGGGTTTCCACTTTAAAACACTAGTGTACTGTGTATGTGTATGATTGCTCATTTGTGCATTATTTATTTACTCTACAATTATTGGATGATGATGTTACACTGATATAACACTTGCATTATATGGTTAAAAATGATTAAATTTCTCTATTACTCATTCACCCCCCCTCTTAGTAATCTAACAGATATGCCCTCTTTTAGTGAATGGTTTCCATATATAATTTCTCCTTTTGATGAATGATATTACCACTGACGAATATGAATCATGTATTTATGCTTACTCACATTTAGATTTAGATTTACATGAAAATCATGAGGACACAAATGTTGTGGTTGAAAAACATATGTTGGGATATTTCTTCACTTCGTTGAATATGATTCAGGGAGACCATGTCATTTTAGAAGAAGTGCATGTGAATTGTGGTCATTCTATTGTACCTACATTTTCTCTTGATGAGAAAGAAACCTCTTGTGTGGTGAATTTTATCTCAGATATTTAGGTAGTTGACATAGAGGGAGAAATTTCTACAAATAATGAGACACTTTGGTTTGCGATGATGGTTATGTCAGGTTCTCATCATCATATGTTATATTTTCCATAAAAGTAAATTGAGGAGGAGACTATCAAGGAAGGTGAATTAAGTTATCACATTTTTGAATATATGATATCCCCCTTACCAATAAATGAATTGGAATTAATTTCTACTGCATGATTTTTGTCTTGTCATAATGTCTATTAGTTTAGATAAGAAAAATGTTAAGGTCCTAACCCGCACATAGGTAGATCAATGTATTCAGATGTAATAAAGGTCAATATTAATAAGACCTTTCAATAAAATAGAATAAGGCGGATGCAAGAAGACCTAAT
>JASDQU010504379.1:65900-83986 GCA_032191745.1 Picea mariana | reverse complement strand
AATAGAAATATCTTTTGGAGATAACATTTTAGGTGAATATTTCATCCCTCATCAAGCATAAATTAAAATGAAATAGTGATACTTAACTTCGAATCAAAAAAACATTTGAAGGAGTGATACTTAACTTTTACAATAGGTAGTGTGATCATGGATGAATGGATTGTGCACTATAGTACCCTGGAATAGATTTATAGGTGTGAACCTTTGTGTACTAGAATGAAATCTAAAATGACCACAAATATTTAACCTGATGTTATTTTCCTCCTAATTACTTCTAAAGCATGATGGGAAAGTGAATATGCTCAAAGTGAAGACAAAACCCTATTGAATGTGGGGACAATAATATTTTGCATTAGAAGGGAGAAAAATGACATATTCAAGTCAAATAAATTTTTCTTAAATGAGCAAAAGACGTTAACTACTACAATACCTCCTCTCCCCATACTCTTCATCCACGTCTACAAGGCTAGCCCAATTTTTGACTTAAAGAGATCTATGATTGATTTGTTTGGAAAAGGTGGAATGTGATATGCCTTCGAAAAAGGCACATTGAAGTTATATGGATCAAACACTTTAACTAGAGGCATAGAGGTCGAACTTTAAGTATAGTTATTGATTATAGTATAGTGCTTTGATAGGTGGAACATTCAAGATTGGTTGAGCATGATGGAGCTTAGGAACTTAATGATGGAATTTTTCAGTTTGTCTTAGCTAGCCAAGACTAATAAGTGAGGCTTGGAGAGTTAGGTTTTCTCAGTCATGAGGACTGAGGCACAAATCATCGAGTCTAGGTTAATGTGATATTATGACTTGGAAGTGCCTAAGGAAGTTCAAGGGTTTGAAATTAGTTTTGAAGTAGGTGTAGGTGGTAGATTGGATCTCAAGGTGGAGTTACAGTTGAATTAAGATTTGATGGCTGGCAGTTTTGAGTGGTGAGATTTTACAGTAGATTTGGGAAGCCAAGGTAGTTTGGCACATTGTAGGGTAGAAGTTCAACATAGAAGTGGAAAAATTCTAGGACAGGAAAAATTCCTCATGGTTGAAGTTCCTCTCAGAGAAAGACCAATGGTATATGAGGTAGTCTTGAAGATTGATTTGGATGGGTTCTACTTGTAGTGTATCAACAACTCTAGAAGAGACTTGGACTATTGGTTGAATATAGAGTCTTGTTGGTTAGCATCTTGGTGGTTAGCATCTTGGTGGTTAGATTAAGTTGTTAACTTGGGATGTTTTAAATCCATATTTGGACGTTGGACCTTTGTGCTAATGAATATGTTGAAGTACTAATGATTGTATGTTAACAAAATGTATTGTTATTTTTCTAAGGGAAGAGGCATACCTTGCATGGAAGTAAGCTTAAGGAGGTTGAGCCACTGAGTCCGAAGCAATGAAATATTCCATGCCTTAGATTGATAAGGAAAAATATTGTGTGGAAATATATAGGGTTATGACTCTCCTCCTCCTAACCCTCATACCCTTGACCCATCCTTTCCCCCCCAAACTTCATCACCTTGTAAAGTAATTACATTTTGTTCATGTTAAAATTTGGCTATTAAATTACATAAAAAAATCAAAATTACTAGATTGATTGCAATTACCATGATTGATTAATTTGATGAACATTGTTGACTATAATTGACTATGTTCACTATGTACACAACGGTTTGTTATGTTGAATAAATTTGACTATCTTGACAATGGTAAGTAATTTTGATCATAGCACTTGGGGTATTATTCTTGAAGACACTTTAGCACAATTTGTATGACACGATAGGGTTACAAACAATGTGAGACATTTTTTAGCTGTTTCATATTTTGTTTGAGGTCTCTACATAAGCCAGACCTAGAGAAATGGCCTCAAATGTGATTTTATCCTCATAGCATCTGATTGAGAAAATAATTATATTTTGTATATTTTTAGTACTTCAGAGCCTCTTGGACTTTGTATGGACATAGAGGAGCATCCACTAGTTTAGGAAGGAGTTAAGAGAATTTCTAGAACCATAAAGGTATGTGCTTCAAGATTTATCATATAAGATAATAACTCAAAGCTTTGGAGGTCTTTAGGATTGTCCAAGTGACTTTCTTTAACTACATTATCCATGTTTATTACGGTGACTATGATATGCATCTAACTCAAAAAATATATATATTCTCTTTGATTTAACTAAGAAAAGGGAATTAGAAGAAACATTTATATGGATTAGGATATAATCATTTATGAATGGGATATGATTTTACCTATGTTGATTCACTAAGGAGTTATTCAATGAATTCTTTACATTATACTTTTAGGATATACTCCCACCATGCTTCACTTCATGGATAAGAAAACTCCTATCCTTATTGTAAGTAAAAAAAAATAATTAATCAATAATTGACGACAAATATAGCATATGAAGATAAAAATAAGATTAAAAAAAACATGTCTTTATAGGTTTAAGAAACATACTAATCTAGCATAGTAGATATTTTTCCTTACTTGGCCAGTGTTATGGGTGACAAAAGTTTCTTAGATTTTTTGTAGTCTTATCCAATTGAATACCTTTTTATATTCTTTCTTTATTATGTTTAATGATTTTTTAAAGAAACAGTTCCGAGAGTGTTTTCTAATATCATGAAGAAATGTGGCTTCTCTCTTTGTTGGATTGTGAGATATGTACTATATATGAATGGAACAGAGTCAATATGGACTCTGTTCCATTTGGACAGTATATGTATACTCTATTCGAATGGCATAGAGTCCATATTGGACTCCATGCCTTAACTTTCACAAAGAACTTCATATAAAGACTTTAGAAAAAAATTACATTGAAATTTTTTCTAAGGTTTTATAAGGATATCTTACAACTTTGAAATTTTTTTCATATCTAAGTATATCTATTTAAAATCACCATAAACCTTAATAAAATATATAAATTCATCACATATAATTTCTAGACAACTGCATGTTTTATTAAAAATTACTATCGTCATGGACTTGCAAAACAAATGCATGTTTCATTAAAGAATATCAATGAAGTATAAGTAGATAGTGAAAAAGGTGGGGTGTGGGGAATCATATGGACTCTGTCCAACTAGAACATAGTCCATATGGAATCTATTAGAATGGAGCATAGTCCATATGGACTATGTGCTAGTCGGACAGAGTCCATATGGAACTCTGTGTGAATGGAATAGAGTCGATATGGACTATGTGCCATTCGCACATAGTGCCATATGGAATTTCTCCATTCAGACATCGTCCATATGTCACATTGTGTGAATGGAACAAAGTCCATATGCGGACTCTATGCCATTCTCACAGAGTGCCATATGGACTCTGTCCATTGAGATAGAGTTCCATGGAGAGAGTGCCATATGGACTCTATGCAATTAACAAACAAATTTAAACACTAAAAAATGAAAACATAATTCCATTAATTTCTACAAAATTAAAAACAAACATACTTGGATTTGTCGTCTGCCAATGTCCTATGCCTGAGTTTACCATGAATGCCCTACACCGCGAATAGCCTGGATTAGCCATGAATGGCGTGGATTAGCCGCCAACTTCAACATGCTATAAAACAACAACGATCACCTTCAATGTCTATAAAGTAAAAGTGGAACGAAAGGCCCGTCATATATAATGTATGTTTTCGGCCGAAAACTCTTTCGATCGAACAATGTTTTGGCCAAACAAATTTTTCGACTGAATCATATACTATTGAAAAAAAAATTGGCTACCGTTTTTATTACATGAAAGCTGAGGATGTCTTTCGTGCACCATTCTATTTTACATACAATGTTTCAGCCGAAAATTGTAGATTTTTGACCGAAAACTGTACGTTTTCAACCGTTAAGCCCTAAATATTTTCACATTACCCCTTAATTGGGGCATATTACATTAGTATTTTTATTTTATTTATGTCAAATTAGGTCCATTAGTTGTAATGGTAACTCCTAGTCTCCTATATATACCAATAATACCTTTTCATTTGGAATCATCTTGTATTTGTAAATTTATGTGGTGTATAAGGAGGTTGCCCCCTCGAAGAGTCCTATTATATGAAATTATCTCTTTTTCAAGCAGTTGAGTACTTATTCTGAGGTTTTTATGCTATTTTGATATTTGGTTCTTAACATTTTGTATCAGAGCTCAAGGTCTTGGGGTTTCGTTGGTGCATTTGAGACACCTTGGAATTTTCACTATAACTTTTTTTCTACAATTTTGAAGAAGGAACCCCTTCGACCATATTTAATAGATAGATCAAGGTACGTGGGGTTCAAATTTAATCTCTTGAGTAATTATACTTTCGTAGATATAGCCTATGTAAGATAGGATTATGGAATCATCCTGAATTTAGTCATCATGGGATTTTTTCTATAAAATGTCTTCTAAGATGTTTCAAACCCTAAAACATGGAGCATATTCACATCAATTATCAAGCTATCTTTGATAAAACGTTCAGCTTCTGGGTCATCGTAATTTTGTAGATACACCCTCTGTAACAAAGGGTATTTGACTAGTCATATTAACTAGTCTCAAACACATTTTCCAGGTAAAAAAATGATATCTTCTTCAGTGAGTACCCAAATTAAGTGATACTAGTTGCACCAGACAATGGGAAGTCTTTAGTATTTCTGGTGCAAGTTTCAAAATCAAATATCAGATATTGTTCTCTTGGAATGCCTTACAAGTACGCTCTCTTGGAAGGGCCAAAAATTAGCAAGGTGTGGGGAAGTTACCATAAATTCCACTTTGAACATCCAATTTTTATCATACCCATGGAATTGCAGAGAAGACATATCAGAGAACTATAAAAATAAATAAATTCAGACCCAAAAGTGTAGAATTCCTACAGAAACCCCGATAGATCTAGAATTCTAGTTAAATTGAACAAAAACTATTTTCTGATATTCAAGAGATGAGAGAAAGTATTTTATCCATAAATTAGAGAATTATATTAATAAAAAATGAATATACATGAGAAACCATCCTAAAAAAGAAGACAGGAGGTGAATATGTAGAATTTCCAACATAGAAATTCTAGTAAAAAAAAGCTAGAAATAGATAAAATAGGTGTCATAAGCTAAGGGAGACCACATAGTTCGACCTAGACCACTAAATATACATGTCACACACTCATTAATGTCCACAAGAGTTAAGTGATGTGCATTATCTCACTTAATATCACTTAACTAACAAGAGAAGCAGTTCCAACTCACTTAACTGACCCGAAATAGTAGTTACTAATAATAGTAACAACAAAAATCATTAATTAAGGAATAAATCTCTCACTTAAAGAGAAGGTGCACATTCCCCAATAATAGATGAGTTTTGCATGGGGAATTTGGAATAAATCAAGGATAAATCAAGAATAAATCAAGAAAAATCAAGAAAATCAAGAACCAAGAGTTGAGTCTTGATCTAAAATTAACAGTTTTCCCTAAAATCTAGGGATGAGGTGCCCTTCTTCTCTATGTGGACAAATTAGGTGAAATAAAGTGTAAATGAATGTATTAACTAATATCTAGGAGTCTAATCTAGGTATAAACTAATGTAAGTTAGGATTATGCTCCAACACCCCCCCTTAAGCCTAACTGTAATGACAAAAAATTTGAGTCCCGACAACTTGGCCATTTTAGGTACTTATTAAATAAAAGAATTCCTCATGAAAAGAGGAAAGAGGGAAAACCTCGTGGGAAACCCCCCCCAAAAGAAGAGGAAAAAAATGTTGAGTGGCCAAAAGTGACCTACTCAGTTGTCTCCACTACTCCAAGTATAGCTCTCAGTTCTAAATTTTTTTTTTCAGTGAATGACTTGGTGAAGATGTCTGCAACCTGCTGCTCTGTGAAGAAATACTGTAGTGAAATGACTCTATCATGGATCAGCTCGAGGATGTAATGCATGTGAATCTTGATGTGCTTGGTACTCTGCCTCTGAACTGGATCAATCGATATCTAAATGGACCCCTGATTGTCACAAAATATGACAATCAGAAGTGGATATTGAATACCAAACTTGGAGAGAAGCCCCTGCAACCAAACAGCCTATGTAGTTGCATTCAATGCACCTCTATACTCTGCCTCTACTGTAGATAAAGAAATCATGGATTTATTCTTGCTAGACCAACAGAATGGCCCTAAACCAAAGCTAAAAACATAACCAGAGGTGGACTTGCGGTCTGTACCATCGCCAACCCAATTAGAATCTATGTACCCAATTAGTGAAAGTGGGCATTCTGCAACATAAAAGATACCAAAACTGGGAGTACCTCTCACATATCTAGGGATTTTGTTTCCATCTTTCTAGTAAATCTCATGAGGCTCCTACATATATCTGGAACAAACTCCTACTACAAAAGAGATATCAGGTCGAGTGTGAGTAAGATACAACAAACTCCCAACCAACTACCGATACAGTGTACTGTCCACCAAAGGTGTAGTACCTGCATCCTTAAATATGACCCTCGAAAGAAAGGGAGATGTTGTTGGATTGCATTCTGTCATCTGAAAGAGGAAAAGTAGATCTAATGCATACTTACTATGCCATCTTGATCCCTAAAGTAGACTGAGAAACTTGAAGACCAAGAAAGTAGTGCAACAGTCCCAAATCTGTCATGGAAAATCGATCATGCAATGCTGATTTTGCTGAATCAATAGTTGAAGTAAGGTTCCCTGTCATTAGTAAGTCATATAAATAAAGTAATATCAGAAAAATGGAATCATCATGTTGCAGAAAATAAACATTCGGATCAGATTTGCATCGAATGAATCCAATGGAAAGCAGGAAAGAATCCATCTTTGCATACCAGGCTCTGGGAGCCTAGTTTAGGCCATACAAAGATTTCTTTAATCTGCAAACGAGGGAAGAGTTATGAAAGTATCCCTATGGATGCCCCATATAGATCTCCTCCTTGAGATATCCATGAATAAATGCACTCTTCACATCCATTTGGTGAACTTCCCATCTGCGAGAAGCGGCAATGGCCAAAACTAGTCGAATGGAGTCCATTTTTGCAACAGGTGCAAATGTCTCTGTGTAGTCTATGCCATGTACCTATGAGTATCCTTTTGTGACCAGTCAAGATTTGAACTTTCTGATATCACCATATGTATAAATATTTTTTTTATATATCCATCGGCATCGAACAAGCTTTCTTCCTTTCGGAAGTGGAACCAAGTCCCATGTGTTGTTTTCCATAAGAGCAGAGTACTCTTCATCCATGGAAGCCTCCCAGAGTAGGTTTCTAGAAGCCTCAAAGTGTGACTTTGGATTTGAACCAAGTGACATATAGCAATGTATGGGAAGCAAAGGTTCTGTGGTAGCCAGGGCTTGAGGAGCCACAAAAAACTGTGATCTAGTCCTTCTTGTATCCGCAGGATCACCAACTAGTTCACCCGCATCTTGCAGGGTTTTCTCTGCCCAAGTTGGCAACTAAGTTGGAGAAGCCATGAAATTCTTCTCATCCTCTATGTCAGACCTAAAAGGTTGATCTGATGGATTTTCTAAATTTCTCTAAGAAGTTTCTGACTCCTCCTCATCAGTGACAACAAGCGGTTCCTCGACAGGGTCTTCTGAAAAATCATGCAGTGATTCTTCTTCAAACTTCACACTTCGAGCTAGAATGAAATTTTCAGTGTGAGAGTCCATAAATATATATCCTTTGAAACCTTCATGATATCCAAAAAATATGCATTCAACACTTTGAGGCTCCAAAACCTTCCTCTTATCTGTTGGAATGTGAGCCCAGGCTTGTGAACCAAAAATACGAAAGTGCAACACTTTTGGTTTCTTACCGGTCCAACATTCAAAAGGAGTGGTGCCTTTGAGTGATTTGTGAGGAACTCAGTTCTAAATGTATGATGCACAATTAATAGCTTTATACCATACATTGGGAGCTAATGATTTCGACTATAGCATACAATTTTCCATATCTTTTAAAGACTGATTTTTCCTCTCCGCAACACCATTTTGTTGTGGTGTATATGGCACTGTGTGTTGTAGTTGTATACCTGCATCAATACAAATTTGCTGCACATATTTGTTGACATAATTCCCCCCATTATCAGTATGGAGTATCTTAATCTTACACCCAAACTCATTCTCAACAAGTGCTTTAAATTCTATAAGTCATTCAAATACTTCCGATTTTAATTTCAAAAAAAATACCCAAGTAAAGCGAGAGAAATCATCAATGAAGGTGAGTACATATCGAGCCTTACTGATTGAAGGATATGGGAATGGGCCCATAATTTCACTTTGAATCATCCCAAGAGGTGAAGAAGCTCTTTGTGCCTTCCCTTTGTCAAAATTTTCCTCTGGATGCTTGCCAAGAATGCATCCTTGACATACACCGCTTGTGAATTTAATAGCTGGCAATCCTTCTACCATGTTTTCCTTGCTGAGTTGATGCAAGTAATTATAGTTTATATGGACAAATATTTCATTCCATAACCTGATGATATCATTATATTATGACAGAAATATAGTTCTAATAGATTTAGGAACAAAGTGGGAGAAGAAATACAAATGAGAACCATGATCTGCAATTCCATGTGCAAGTTGTGAGCCTGTGGAAATGTCGGTAATCACTACAGAGTCCGGAGTGAACTCCACCTTCCTTCTAGATATGGAATGAGTGATATGATATATCGAGAGAATATTTCCAGACAGTGAGGGAACATGAAGCACATTTGTGAAGTAGTCCCCTTCAAGATCAACAATTCCTTCTCCACACACCTTTGAGGGTGTGGCATCTCCCAAGTAAATTGGGGATCTGGTGCTTTCTTCGATCGAGGAAAATTCATATTTTGATGCAGCCATATGGTTCGATGCACCTGAATCAAGGATCCAAGATGATGTAGTGGATGTGACAGCCATTAAAGCATGACCATCCCGTGCTCTCCCTCCCATTTTGTTATCATCTTTCTTCTTTGCATTTTCGGGCACCGTGAGATTGTGTTGCTGCAATTGCTTATCCATCTCATCGATAGTCTTCCTCATGCAATTTTCTTCGAGATGAAAACCTTTGTAATAGTAGCTACAAAGTGTTCTTTCCTTCTTCTTCTTCTTTGCCTTAGGATCAGAAGAGTTCTCTGAAGATTGTGCAAATCTCTCCTTCTTTGATTCATGAAATTTACCCATTCATTTTTTCTTGTCTTTTCCACTTCTCTTTGGAGCATCAGTAGCCGCAAGTGATTGGTTCTTGGAACACTTGATGGCACCCATTTGGACTAACTTATATTTCTATTGATTCAATGCTGCAATGAAATCATTTAATGGAGGCATTTTCCATTTTTTCTGAGTCAATTTAGATGCTTGAAAAGATGACACAAATACAAAATATTCAGGGCCTAGTTTCGAGAGAATTGAAAGGATGAGTTGTTCTTCCCCTTTCGTGACTCCACATGCATTAAGTTCAACAAGGAGGGATTTTAAATTGGTGAATAATTCTTGCAGGTTGATTAAATGAATTGGACTTAGGGATATGATTTCATTCTCCAGTTGATGCACTCTCATTGCATCCTGCTTGCCGAATAGTCCTTCCAATGTGGTCCAGACCACATCGGGAGTAGTGGCTCCACTGACATGAAAGAGGATATATCTAAAAATTGATAGGAATATCATCCCAATTGCTTCATCTAATTTATTTAAATACTTTATCTTCTCCACTGCCGCAATCGGTTCTTTATCCATTCCCATTGTTACCCGATAAAGCCCTTTGCTTTGGAGGAGCAGAGAGATCTCCGTCTTCCATTCGAAGTAATTGAAAGGATTTAGAATGAGTTTTGTGGGATGAGAGAGATGATCCATTTTTTCTTTCTACACCTCCTAAAGATCTATACCTGCAAATAAAACTGTGTACAATCGACTAGATTCAATCTAGCTCATATACCATGTAGAATTCCTGCAGAAACCCCGATAGATCTAGAATTCTAGTTAAATTGAACATAAACAATTTGCTGATATTCAAGAGATGAGAGAAAGTTTTTACTCCATAAATCATAGAATTATATTAATAAAAAATGAATATACATGAGCAAAGATCCTCAAAAAGAAGAGAGGAGGTGAATATATAGAATTTTCAACATAGAAATTCTAGTAAAAAAAAGCTAGAAATAGCTAAAATAGGTGTCATAAGTTAAGGGAGACCACATAGTTCGACCTAGACCACTAAATATACATGTCACACACTCATTAATTTCCAAAAGAGTTAATTTATGCACATTATCTCACTTAATCTCACTTAACTGACAAGAGAAGCAGTTCCAACTCACTTAATTGACCCGAAATAGTAGTTACTAATAATAGTAACAACAAAAATTATTAATTAAGGAATAAATATCTCACTCAAAGAGGAGGTGTGAAACCCAATAATAGATGATTTTTGCATGGGGGATTTGGAATAAATCAAGGATAAATCAAGAATAAATCAAGAAAAATCAAGAAAATCAAGAATCGGGAGTTGAGTCTTGATCTAAAATTAGCAGTTTTCCCTAAAATCTAGGGATGAGGTGCCCTTCTTCTCTATGTGGCCAAATTAGGTGAAATAAAGTGTAAATGAATGTATTAATCAATATCTAGGAGTCTAATCTAGGTATAAACTAATGTAAGTTAGGATTATGCTCCAACAAGAAGGGCCGAAATTTTGGAGATACATCAGAAGAAAGATCATCTAGCAGAACCACCTCTAAATCAAGGTTTAAAAGTGATACTTGGCCAACATGCCACCAAAAAATGGATATTCTACACCAAATAATCCTTCAAATAGTATTTCTTGGAATCTTGATAAAGGTGAAGAAATGCACAAGGACATAAATGATTTACAAAAGAAGGAAATAACAAAATATGAACTATAAGGGATGATGGATTCAACTGAAACTAAGTTGGAAGAAATAATGGATACTAAGATGGATGGTTTAAAAAGGGAGATCATGGAAGTATTAAAAAATTTGTTAATAGAGAGGCCACCTGAAATTGAAAATGTATCCCATGATATTCATGATGAGTACGCAAGGAAGATGAATCAATGCTGGAGAAACTCCAACTTTGGGTTGAATACCAACCACTTTCCTAAGATCGATATGAGGAACTTTGATGGAAAGTATCCAATAACATGGATACTCCAGATGGAGTAGTTCTTTGATCTACATGATGTGCCATACACACAAAAGGTATGAATTGCATAATTATATTTAGAACCCAATCAATTTGTGTGGTATCGATGGCTTTGTTCTCGCAAATCACTTGTCACTTGGAAAATTTTCACAGAAGAAATGATAGCACACTATGAGGATACAAGGAGCAATACCTTCTTCAGCCAATTGATAAATCTCAAGAAAAAGGGTTCAATTGTGGAACACATTGAGAGCTTCCAAAGATTGAATATAAAGGTAACAATATTCCAAATGAGCACCTGATTGATGTATTCATAGGAACTTTAAAGGATAACATTCAACATGAGGTTCTCATTTGGAAACCCAAATCATTGGAGAATGTGTTTAGGGTGGCGAGAAATGTTGAAAGTAAAAATATGGCTATGGCTACTAGAAGGACCACTACTAACATCTATCGAGAGAATAATGTTCATTCTTCTAAAACACCTCAACCTACAAGGTTGACACCTCAACAATTTGAGGAAAGAAAAGAAAAAAGATTATTCTTTAATTTTGACAACAAGTACAGTAAGGGACATAAGTGTGGTGAGAAGAAATTATTCTACATATATTGTGAAGAAGAAGAAGAAGAAGAACATAAACCATCTCAAGATTAAAAGGTAGAAGATATTTCTTCTAAAGAGTTGACTCCCACCATATCATGTCATGCATTGGATGAAATTAACACTCCTCAAACCCTCAAGATTGAAGGATATATAAAAACTAAAAATGTGATAGTCCTAATTGATTCTAGTAGTAATCATAATTTCATTCACTATAAATT
Source organism: Picea mariana (assembly GCA_032191745.1). NCBI lineage: Eukaryota > Viridiplantae > Streptophyta > Pinopsida > Pinales > Pinaceae > Picea > Picea mariana. The sequence continues at coordinate 72,057 of JASDQU010504379.1, read as the reverse complement.
ATCCAAAGATCTCAATTGATTTATATATCCAGTGCCAGAGTTTCAAGTAATGATTGCATATGGTGGAGGAACTATCAATTTTGCAGGAAAATTCCATAAGATAATCTTACTATGGGGGAATATGTAATGAATATTCCAATTATTGTTATAACCATGGGTAGCATTGACGTCGTACTAGGAGTCCAATGGTTACAATCATTGGGGACAATGGCTTTTAATTTTCAAGAACTTTTCATGAAATTTTCATTGGAAGGAAAGGAAATTGAGTTAAGGGGTATCACAGGGAAACCTAGTAAGGTGATAATCTCTAATGGCATGAAAAAATTATTGAAAAATGGGCATTGATTTGTAATTGTACAACTATTCTCACTAGATGTTCAAACATCTAATACATCTATTCCCATATATCTCCAAGGGATCATTGATAAGCATTCCAAAGTATTTGAAGATATTCCCAAAAGTCTTCCACCCACTCGCAATCATGATCATGCCATTCACCTAATTCTTGGGAGTGTTTCTCCTAACATCAGGCCTTACAGATACCCCTATTCCTAGAAGAGTGAAATTGAGTGTATGGTTGAAGAAATGTTAGAGGATGGAATTATTAGACCTAGTCAAAGTTCCTACTCTGCACCGGTGGTAATATTACTCAAGAAAGAGGGCTCATGGCATATGTGTCTAGATTATAGAGAGATCAAAAAGATAATTATTAAAGATACATTTTCCATTCCAATCATAGATTAATTGTTAGATGAACTACATGGACCCAATCTACTTCACAAAATTGGATCTTCATTCAGGGTATCATCAGATTAGAATGAAGGAAGCAGTTATCCTAAAAACAACATTTTGAACTCATGAAGGCCATTATGAATTTTTGGTCATGCATTTTGGACTTACGAATGCACGTTCCACATTCCAAGGGTTGATGAATTCCATTTTCAAGCCCTTCCTTCAAAAATTTGTGTTAGTATCTTTTGATGATATACTAATCTATAGAAAGTATTGGGAGGATCATGTTCGACATGTTGACAGGGTGCTACAACTACTAAAGGAGAAACAACTATATTCCAAACCATCCAAATGTTTCTTTGGGGTGAAGGAGGTAGATTATTTGGGTCATATTGTATCTCATGAAGGTGTCAAGGTATACCCTAACAATATTAAGGCCATGATGGACTTGTCGATTCCCAAAACATTGAAGAATCTTAGAGGAGTTTTTGGTTTGATAGGTTAATACCGGAAGTTTGTTTGGAACTATGGAAGAATAGAAACACCTTTAATAAAATTAACCAAGAATGATGCATTTTCATGGGATCCAAAGGAAACTCAAGATTTTTAACAACTTAAATAGGCGATGTACAAAGATCATGTATTGACCACACCAGACTTCACAAAAACCTTTATTCTAGAATGTGATGCCTCAGAAAATGGTATTGGTGTTGCTCTAATGTAAGAAGGAAGGCCCCTTGATTTTGAAAGTCATCCACTCAAGGGAAATGAATTACAAAAACCCATTTATGGAAAGGAAATGATGGAAATACTACATGCATTGAAGCAATGACACCCTTACCTAATAGGTAGGAAATTCAAGGTCAAAACATGTCATGATAGTTTTAAATACTTCTTGGAACAAAGTCTATATTTATAAGAACAAAAAAAATGGGTGACCAAGATGTTGGGTTATGATTTTGAAATCATCTACAAAAAGGGAAGCAAAATGTTGTGGCAGTTGCACTCTCAATAAAGGATGAATATGTTGTGGCCTTTCTCTGTTTTATCTCGATCATCCAAACTGATTGGATAATAGAAGCAAGGGATGAATGGAAGAATGACGAAAAAGTGTGGACTCTCATTCAAAGGTTGCAATAGGATTCTAGTGCATTAGATACATTTACATGGAAAAATGATTCACTATGGTACAAAGATCACTTATATTTATGTAAGAACTCCCAACTCAAACAAAAGGTGCTCTTGGAATTACACACCTCTCTGGTAGGAGGGCACTCAGGATTTTTGAAAACCTACCACAGGGTCAAGAAGGAATTTTTTTGGGATTGCCTTAAAACTAGTGCTCAAAGGTTTGTGGAAGAATTTTTGTTTTTTCAACAAAATAAGGTGGAAACAATTAAGACCCCAGGTATTTTACAACCATTAGCCATCCCAAGTCAGTGCTAGGAGGAGGTTTCCATGGATTTCATCATAGGGTTACCAAAGTATGAAGGAAAGAGTTTCATCATGGTGATTGTTGATATAATGACCAAGTATGCACACTTTGTTTCCCTCTCATACCCTTTCAAATCTAGTACATTTTCCACCACATTCATGGAGACAGTTCAAAAGCTACATGGAATCCCAAATATCACTAGACATTTTTGGAAATAATTTTTTTCTTTTTTGGGAACTCAATTGGCTCATAGATCATATTATCATCCTCAATATGATGGAAAAACCGAGATAGTGAACAAATGTCTGGAAGTCTACCTTAGTTTCTTTGTATTTGATAAACAAACACAATGGTTCAAGTGGTTACCCTTGGAAGAATGGTGGTATAACACTTCCTTTCATATTGCAACAAAAATGAAAACATTTATGGTGCTTTATGGATATCACCCACCATCCATCACTTCTTCTCTAAAATAAAAATATAAGGTTCAAGAAGTGGAAGATCACATCGAGTATCGACAACAATTTATCCAACTCTTAAAGGAAAACCTGACCATGGTGCAAAATCACATGAAACAACAAGCATATCAACATCATAGTGAAAGAATTTTTGAAGTAGGGGATTGGGTATTTTTAAGACTACAACCATACAAACAGATGTCCCTCAAGCAATCTAAGAAGGATAATAAATTGTCACCAAGGTACTATGGCCCTTATAAGGTGTTTCAAAATATTGGTACTGTGGCATACAAATTGGAGTTTCCTGCATCTTCACGAGTACACCAATTTTTCCATGTTTCATACTTAAAGAAGGTTATAGGTGACAAGATCCCAGTTCAAACTATATTTCTAGAACTTGACAAGGAGGGAAAAAACATATTAGAACCTGAAGATATCACTGACACAGGAATTCTTCAGCTGAGGAATAAATCCATTTCAAAGTATCTCATTAAGTGGAACAAATTATCTGTTGAAGATTCCACTTAGGAAGATGAGTCTTTTATACAGAAGCATCCAAAATTACTCAAGCGTTGCAGACAACACTTGTCTGAAGGGGAGGGGCATGTTAAGCCCTAAATATTGGCACATTACCCCCTAATTAGGGCATATTACATTAGTATTATTATTTTATTTATGTCGACTTGGGTCCATTAGTTTTAATTGTAACTCCTAGTCTCTTATATATACCAAGGAGACCTTTTCATTTGGAATCATCTTGTATTTGTAGATTTATGTGGTGTATAAGGAGGTTTCCCCCTCGAAGAGGCTTATTATATGAAAGTCTCTCTTTGTCAAGGCATTGAGTACCTATTCTGAGGTTTTTTATGCTATTTTGATATTTGGTTCTTAACATTGATTGAAAACTATACATTTTTGACCGAAAAGTTGAAAACTTCTGTCGAAAAATTGATTCTAACATTTTTACGCCCCCATTCTCACGAAATTGTTACCCACCTTCATGATATTACACTTTTATAATCTTAGAAATGAGTTAAAATGAATGGAAACACTTACTTCATTCTCATAATTCAGTTTTTCATCACTTTGCATCAAACTAAAATCTGATCATAAAGGATTTTTAACAAGAAAATAATGACGGTTGTCGTGTGTACTATGGTCAACAAACAAATCTGCACATAAATATTTAAATATCTCAAAGTGAAAACATTTAAATTCTTCACAAAATATCTTCGAATAAAAAACATTAACAATCCAAATTTCATTTCAACCTCATCCATGAAATTCATTTTCTGTTCAGTGCACAAATCTCTTTCTTTAAAAAAATAAAGGGAAGAGAAAACTAGGTAGAAATTAGAAAATAATTATTTGACTATCCAATGTAATATGTTAAAAAGAAAATAAATTAACAATTGTAATTCATAAAAAGGGAAAATAAGTAATGAATCATTTAACCATGAGTACATATCAGAAAAAGAAAATGTATATTTACCCATAAGAATGAATAATTATGCTCTTTTCTTTACAACAAAATTTATTGAAAACTAGCATCAAACCTGCTGTAAAAAACTATGCAAAGAAAAGAAACTAAACTATTATATCCTACTCCTATCCTAAACTAAATTGATTGAAAATGAGCTATGTGAAATTATAATGCCAATGTAGCCATCAATGTAACTCCAAAAACCTACAATCACATGTTCATCAAGAATCAACAACATAAATTTCAGTAGTAAGAGATTAAAGCTAGGAAGAATTAAATCAAGTAAACCTCTACCCACCATGAAAAATATGAAAATTTTATAATTCATGGGAATCATATATAAGTAATATCCCTCCAACCAAGATTCAATACTATCATAAAATTTACAGTGAACATCATAGACATGTTGGTGGGAAATCGAAAATGAGTGGCATACCTAATGAGAACCATATATGAAATAATAATGACTAGTACCTTGGGGAAGAGTCTTAGTGTTGATGGTATCATTCATTCCAGAGGAAAAAGAAAAATAATGGGTGCCTGAAATAACCATCGGTGGAAACTAAAGTGCCTCATTATTGTGGCAAGTATCTCTAGGCTCGTATTTCAAATAACCAACAACTTGAAATGAGATATTGCATCTAAATGATGTGAACTTGGAGGTCCCTGTCACTTTATAATATATATTCATCAAAGGATGGGTGGAAACCACTAATATCATTTGTTTCTTCAAATCTATCAAACTCAACTAGTTGGTTACTACAACAACAAGACTCTATTAATCATAATTGTAGTTGAATCAAAACAAGACATAATCTGATCTATGTTTTCTACAACAGTTCATTCATCCCATGTAAAAGGTTGTTAAGGAAGAAAACTAATAAGTTCATGGGAATAGGTCTCATCCTCTCTATCTTCTAAAGGTAAATTACCATCATCAAGTACCACATAAGGTTTTGGCCCTGCGAAATTTATTTGAATACGATCATGGGTGACTTTCTGCATGATCAAACCATAAAAAATACCATGATACAAAAGATAATAAGTATAAGAAGTAAGAAAATGAAATTACTCTCTTGAAAATGAAACATTTTCAAAAGGAGCCTCTTTGAATGGTATCTCTTCTTCCTTAAGCACATTCACGATTTCTTTTAAATGTGAATCATTAAGCTCCACACTAGGAATTATTTCACAATCAAAACCTTCTTCCTTAACATTATTCTCCTCTTATGAGCAAGATGTAGAGTGTTGAACTGTCATGTCTTGTGTGTCCATATTATCCTCTTTAGGTGATTGACCAACATTCTTACTTTTCTCTATTGTGAAGTTTGAACAAAAAATATTATCCAAAGCACATTCATGTTCATTATTAGCCTAAAGATGAGAGAAAATCACATGAATTTTCGGAACAAGAAGGCTAAAAAAATGATTCAATAACTGCAAGAAAACCTTTTTGATTTTTTGCAAGATACCAGATATATAAAATATGCAAAACATAAATAAAATGCTAGAAATGGCAGAATAATAGTAAAATATCCAGTATAATCTTCACAATACACAGAAATAATATGCGAAATAGCAATAGAAAAGCACTTTGATTCAGAAAGCAATGTTCATAGGCCTCTTCGAGGGGAAACCTCCAGTCGAGCAACACTCTGTTACAATAATCTCCAAGATAGGGTTTTCATACCCTCGACTCTTATTTCTACTAAATATGTCTATTAAGAGAAGCATCTAGAGGAAGATCCTTCTAGAAGAGGAAGCTTCTATTAGGTCTTCTTACATCCGCCTTATTCTATTTTATTGAAAGGTCTTATTAATATTGACCTTTATTACATCCGAATACATTGATCTACCTATGTGTGGGTTAGGACCTTAACATGTCTGCCCCCTTAAAAACAGCCTTGTCCTCAAGGCTTCAGATGTGGAAACTGTTGCAGAATTGTAGCTGGGTCCCAAGTGCCATCTGCTGGAGTCATATCTTTCCACTGTACTAGCACTTCCTTGATGGTTCTTTGACGCAGGCGACGCTCCCGCTGGTCCAAAACT
>JASDQU010504379.1:52052-65850 GCA_032191745.1 Picea mariana | reverse complement strand
TTACATAACCAGTGTCTACCACATCCCAGACATCTGCACCTAAAGCCATTATGTAGGTTCTCATTCTAACTTTCCAGAAGGCAAAGTTTGTTCCATTGAACAGTGGGGCCTTATTGGTTGAATTTCCTTCATGGATTGACATGTTTAAGCTCTACGTTCTACCTTTAGATAAAAGGGGTTGGCTCTGATACCAATTGTTGGACAACTGAGAGGGGGGTTGAATGAGTTGTCACCGTGCTTAAACAATTATACTTCTTTTAAAATCTTTACAAGGCACTCAATGATGATCACAATAATGCAGGGAAATAAAAAATGGCACATTCAACATCAGTCACATATGTGAGAAACACAAAGATAGATATTTCCCAAGGAAACACATACAAGGTAAAAACCTCTTCTTCTTTATATGATAAGTATTATTTACATTCATTACATTATCATACCTATGAGCACCAACTCATTGTGAGGCTACAACCTCTGTTTTTGCAAGATGCAACTTGCTGAGAGCACCAACTCTCTGTTTTCTCTAGCACCCACTAGAAGGAAGCACCAACTCCCTAGTTTCTCTGGCACCAACTAGAAGGAAGAACCAACTCCCTAGTTTCTCTGGCACCAACTAGAAGGAAGCACCAACTCCCTGGTTTCTCTAGCACCAACTAGAAGGAAGCTACAACGCCCTGTTTTCAAGAACCCACTTGAACCTCTGAGGACACCAGTCCTCCCTAGCACCTCCCTACCACCCTGGATTATAAAATATGAAATATTGAAACTTATTACAATGATATAGTGTTCAATAACAACTTACTAGTCTCATCACTATTCTGCAAGATTTTTCTACTTAGCCTTCCTCACTGTCTTCCTGCATGCATCTGCTCCCCACTCTATTCTTCTACCTTTTGCGCTCTTTGTGCCATTCCCATTCAATGCACCTTTTGTTTCCTATCCATTTCAGCTTCTACATCACCCCTTTACTTCTTCACACCTACATTATTTCACCTCAGCAACAACCACATCATCACGTCTCTGTGTCGTATTCTTATAGCTTCTGTGCACCTTGTGCATGCAATATGTGCAATGCTTCTGCATCTCTTCATAGTGAGTGCTCTGTCTGATCATCATTATGACTTTTCAGCTTTTCTGGTAGTTTTCCCACGCGTTCATCATCACTGAATGTCATGCTGAGATTCCTCAGCCTCTCTAGCAGTCGAGACTCTTCGTCTTATCTATCATAGTCGAGCTTATACTTTCTGCTTCAGTTACAAACTTCAATGCTCATCCACTTGTCAGTGCCTCTAAGAATCATCTTCATTCACTGGAAGAAGCTTGGAGACCCTTCAGCTCCTCTGGCTATCACAAAGAGGTCTCTTTGAATCCTTTGGCAGAGACCATCAATGGTTTCCAGCAGTTAGACTGGGAGGAGCAACATTACCCCTCAGATTGTGCCCAAAACCCCTTGCACCATTGGATTGACTTCATGTGATCTTGTGTTTATTTCGCCAATTCGCATTTTAGTATTTCAATATCCCCATGGTAAGTATTTCATTACACTCCATGTCCCGATCCCAGAAACTCCAAAAAAAGGGTCAGATCAACGATCCAGATCAAACCTTAAATTGACGGCTAAGAATGTTTCACGATTTTGCATATCGTGAATTCGGTAGGTTGGGGAACCCTGTTCCTTTGACTCTCCAATCAGAAAAATGAAAATCTTTCGCCACGTGTCCTCTGGACCCAATAGTCTAGATCTTGTCATGATTTCAAATCTTCATGGGCCTTCGACATGTTTGAACAATGGTTTAGATCAGTCCTCAATCCGATGGTTAGGATTATTTCACAATTTTGCATATCATGATTTTGGGGTTCGCAACTTCAGGACTCCTATAGTAGGAGTTCTTGACATCTCCATCTCTTGATTTATGAAACTCCGAAGTGATCGGACGGCTCACATAACCCCCTGAGATGGATGGTTGACGAGATTTTAGTGTTTCACAATTTGCGATTTCGGGACTCTTGTTGTAAAGAACCTTGACATTTTCATCTCTCGATATCCGAAATCCCGATAGAAAAAACTCTGAAATGGAGTCAGACCACCACTTTGATCTTGCACTTTAAAGAACATGCAGGTTCTCCTGGATCCAACGATGGTCGGACCTCGTGCTCAGATCTAACGCTTGAGATCTATCCTTCATCTATGCGCTCATCCCTAGTGCACACCTACGCATTGCGTTTGACTCTAAGCTAATTCCTCCTGAGCTACTTTGTTCTTTTTTTTCCATCGATGCATATTCTGATCTTGTCATTAATGGCCTGCCTACAATCCTTTGCATGTTTGCTGTCATCTTTGTTGTTGTACTTGCCATCAATGACAAGCATACACTGTCTGTAAAACATGCCAACAGGGAGTCTATGCAGCAGTTGTTATAGTTCAAAGATCTATCCTTCAGACAACATGAAGTGTTCCATAGTGGCATTATAGATGTTTGATTTAGAGTGGTTTGACGATGGAGGTATAAGATATCCTATGATAGATTGTCTGGTTAAGGAACATGTTTCAGAACACTTCTCCATGTAGGTATGCAGAATATGAGCTGACTGACACAAGGATATCAATGGTACACTATTTTGATGCAGAGATTCATAGAGAACATATTCATGCAATAATATATTCATTTCATATTTGTATAGTTTGATTTGAAGTTGGGTAAACTAGTGGGTATATATGCTTCAATTTTAGATGCAGGTATGTGATGATCAGTGCAACAGATTCAGAGAAGTCTTTAGAATAGTGAAGTTACAGATGGGTAAACATTGTGGAAATTTGTGTAGTAGAGTCACGATCAATATGGGTCACTTGGACAAGGATGGATTCATAAGACACTTGGCAAGATTGGATAGATATATGTCAGTGGATGAGAGCATGATTTCAAGACAGATTGTTTCAGAGACTAAATCAGAGACAATTAGATGTTTTTGATAATGTAATTTGTGAATGTTCAAACTTGAATGCTTTTATATATGTCAATGATTTACAAGAGAAAGCACCAATGGATAAAAACTCCAAAAGGATATAGGTATAGGAAGACCTACATTTGATCTACACGGCATCTTGCAGAGAACTCAAGGAGAGAGAAATAGACAAAGAAAAGATAAAAAGAGTGAAGATAGGGGGAGAAGCCCCAGAGATAGAGTTACCCTTTTTCCCAGGATGTCAAATCTGGAGAGAAGAATAGAGGCATGAATACAGGGGAAGAATCCCCAAGGAAGATACCCTTTTCCATTGATGTCAAAGGGAAAGAGATAGAAACATTGATGGAAAGAGATGGTCATAGGGGGGGCATGAGCATGGTGTTTCCATGTCTAAGCGTTTCTATCAATGTTGGTGTTTCCATCAATGCCAAAAGAGGTAGATTGTTGAACAATTGGTTTGGACAATTGGTTGTCATTGATTTCAACCCTTGGAGAAGTCTAGAATCCCAAGATATCTAGAAGAGATCGTTGGACATTTGGTTGTCGTGTTATAGGTCTACCATTGATATTAACACATTGTTAAGGTATGCATGTTTTATGGTACAGATCATCATATATGTTGATGTACATGGTTGAAGTGCATGGTTTGCACATGGTATAGTACAAGTGTTGATATGCATGGTTGATGCATTGTACAGGTTGGTACATGGTATGGTAAAGGTGTTGGAAAAATAACTAAGAGGGGGCTGGTGAACCACTTATATATATAATCTTTAAACTTTTCCTATTCTTTTGTAAATATTTCTAGATTATTATTTAATGTGTTGTTGATAACTTAACATGCATAGATATAAAATATTTGATCAATCACACAAAATACATAGAGACACTGATTTTCATGAGGAAACCCATAAATGCAAAAAACCTCTTCTTCTTAGGATGTCAATCAAGCTCCAACTTTCATGTACACCACAGTCTTTGAGCACCAACTCAAATATGAGGCTCCAACCTCTGATAGTAAGCTACAACTTGCAGAGAGCACGAACTCTCATATTTCTCTAGCACCAACTAGATGGAAGCACCAAGTCCCAGGTTTCTCTAGAACCAACTAGATGGAAGCACCAACTCCTAGAATATCTTCTAGAACCAACTAGAATTTAGAGGACTACAATCCTCCCTAGCACCACCCTACCACCCTTATTGAATCTTACAAAACTTACTTTCTTTATCTGTCTCTGATCTGATCTGTTACAACTCGATGTCTCCTCTACCTTCTTAAGTTGCTATGCTCTGTTCCACTTCTGCATATTTTTGCTTCCGTGCTCTATGACTCCATTACACTCTTCTTCATCTATGCTCCACTCTTTCTCCTCCTGCACACCACTCCTCTCTATTCAACTTTTCTTCCGTGTTTTATGCTCTATGCTCCATCTTCATTCTATGTGTTGCGCCTCTTCCATATTCATCAATACCTTCGCCCGACGTCCTTCTACCTGCATAAATAACTATAAAAAATAACCCCCTCTTCTATGTTCTGTGTATATTTATCACGCCAAATCCTCTGCCAGATAATACTCGCAACTCTTTGTCTTCTCTGGTGGTTATCCTAAGTCTGTTCATCATCAATAATCATTATCCTAAGATTATTTGGCTTCTCTAACAGTGTGACCCTCTGTCTTCTCGGTTATAGTTGAGATTATTATATCTGTTATAGTTATAGATAATATTCTCTAACAGTTACAAGAGGTCCTTGCAAAGAAGCTCCTTTCAAACTTCACCTGCGCAAACTAGCACCAGGTTCAAGTTTTCCCCACATGACCATCTGTTGTGACCACACGTCTACCAAAAAGGCGCTATGCGACTTCGTGTTTAACGATCTCACGAGTTATCTCTCCTCCATTCTTCGAAGTCCAAACTCCCGAACTCCAAATTTTGTTGTTTCATATCAATGGTCCATGAACCTCTGTGATCTGATGACCTAGATCTCCTCTTCTCACTTCAGGACTTCACGTCTCGAGATATCGAAAGACTTCTCATATCCCTTCTTCTGAAACCTAAACTAGTGAGTTCTTCGAGACCATATCTATGGTCCACACTCTCCTTCCAGCCAATGGCTGTGATCACCTTCACGAACTCGAACTTCGTGAGTTTTCCCTTCTCCTATCTTTGATTTCATGATTTGTGAATCAACGCAATGTTAATTTCTCACCACGTGTCCTCTCTCAAAGGACAACTAGGATTTTCTTCAGCTCCTGATTCTTCAGGTATTATTCACAACCTTTCCCGAACTACATGGATCTCTGCCACGTTCCCTCTGGATCCAATGATGGTTGGTCCACGCGCTCAGATCTAACACCTGAGATCTATTCTCCTCCTCTGCGTGCTCGTTCCTCCTGTCTGGACTCTAATCCGATGACCACTGTCACTCCTCCTCTTGAAATTACGATTTCTTCCCACTTAGAATATTTTCTAAGTATTCAAAGGTTTCGGCCTCTGAACCTTCTCCTCCGAAACCGGTTTAAATGTCTCATATTCGCTTTTCCTCCTGAGCTTTGTCTTCATAAGAGGACTTATTCTGGTACTATCATCGTTGCTTTCTTGTTTTCCATCATCGTTGTTGTTCTTTCCATCAATTACAAGCACACTCTTCATGTAAACATGCCAACAATCTCCCCCTTTGGCATTGATGGCATCCCTGAAAGGCTGCACTATTCTTCTGAGACCTCCAACTGTAGCATCCAGACCACACCTTTTTCTCCCCTTTTGACATCAATGTCAAAGAAAAATGAGAGTGACTCTATTCTCCCCATGATCAGAGATACAATAAGCACTCTCCCCCTGATTAGATATACTATGAGAACTCTGCCCATGATCATATAGACTATTTTTAACTTGATAACAGGGTCACTCCCAACTTCTGGCGTAGATACTTAAACTGAGCCTTTGCAAGCGGTTTAGTGAATATATAAACAATCTGATCTTTGGATGGAACATAATGCAAAGAAGCAACACTATTGGTTACCTTTTCCCTCAAGAAGTGATACTTGATGGGTATATGCTTGGTCTTGTAGTGAAATACAAGATTCTTTGACACACTAATTGCACTAGCATTATCACAATGAATTGGGATCGGTGCAATATACTTTACCTCCAAGTCTGCAAGTTTCTGAATCATCCACAATACTTGGGTACAATAAGTGGCACCTGCAATGTATTCAACTTTTGTAGTCAATAAGGAAATGGAAAATTGCTTCTTTCTCAACCATGCTACAAGAGAATCTCCTAAAAAGAATGCACCTCCACTCGTGTTTTTTCTTTCATCCATGCAGTTAGCCCAATCAACATTTGAATAGATGGATAATTGAAAATTATGATTCCTAGGATACCATAGGCCATAGTTCATTGTTCCTTTAAAGTGTATGGATATTCTTTTCACAGCCATCAAATGACTTTGTTTAGGTGCAGACTGATACCTTCCTACCATTCCAACAACATGCATTATGTTTGGACAAGATCTTTTCATGTACAACAGGTTCCCTATCATAGACCTATATGAACTTTGATCAACCTCAGGTGAGACATCATCTTTTCTTAACTTGCATCCAGTGACCATAGGTGTGCTCACAGGTGAAGAATCTTCTATTTGAAACTTTTTCAACATTTCTCTTAGATATTTTGCCTGAGAAAGAAATATTCCTTCAGACCTATGAGTAATTTGCAGACCAAGAAAAAATGGCAGCTCCCCTATCATAGGCATTTCAAATTCAAACTACATGGAAGAAACAAACCATTGTACCAATGAAGCATTATTACTTCCGAAGATGATGTCATCTACATAGACCAACACAATGAGAAAATCATTATCCTTTGTTTCTATATATAGATTGCAGTCAATTGTTCCTCTCTTGAACCCTTTGTCTTGAATATGCTTATCTAGTCTATAATACCAAGCACGAGGAGCTTGTTTCAACCCATATAAGGATTTCTTCAGCTTGCACACAAATTCAGGGTTATCTGATAGTTGGAAACCCTTTGGTTGTTCCATATAGACTTCTTCTTTTCGATCTCCATTTAGAAAAGATGACTTGACATCCATTTGATAGACTTTAAACTTCTTACGACAAGCATAGGCAAGAAACATTCTAATAGCTTCTAATCTTGCTACAAGTGTAAATGTTTCATCAAAATCCAGTCCTTTTATTTGAGCATACCCTTTGCAGACCAATCTAGCCTTATTTCTTACAATATTTCCTTCCTCATTCATCTTATTTTTGTAGACCCATTTGGATCCTATTACATTTTTATTTGCTGGCCTAGGAACAATCTCCCAAGTATCATTCTTTTCAATCTGATATAGTTCCTCATTCATTGATTTTAACCAATTTACATATTTACTGGCTTCACTAAAGTTCTTTGGTTCCACCATGGATATGAAGGCTATATGTGATTGCTCGGTATCTTTGATTATCCTTCTCCTGGTTTGTACACCTTTATCTTTCTCACCAATTATATGACTTGCAGGATGATTATTTTGAGTAATTCTGGAGGAAGGATTTGATGTTGATTGTTGTCTTGACTCTTCTTGTCTGGGTGTCTCTTCTCCACCTCATTCATCATCTTCTTGTGACTTTGAGATTTGTTGTTCTTAATTTTCATTATTCTCATCATCCTCTTCATCTGACTTGGTGCGTACTCTCTGTTGATCTTTTGCAGGAGCTTCTTCATCAATTCAAACATCAATACAGTCTACTAATTTATACATTCTTTTGTTAAAGAATATGTATCATTTACTGATCATTTCATATCCTAAGAAGATACCTTCATCAACTCTACCATCAAATTTTCTCAGATGATCATCATTATTTTTTATGTAGCATTTACTTCCAAATACTTTGAAGTGCTTAATTGATGCAGGTCGACCAAACCACAACTCATATGGAGTTTTATAACTATTCGGCCTTAGATGTGCTTTGTTTAGAATATGAACAGTCCTGTGAGCAGCCTCCACCCAGAAGGTTTGTAAAATTTCCCTTTCACTCATCATAGCCCTTTCCATCTGTTGAACTGATCTATTTTGGCGTTCTACAACTCCATTTTGTTGAGGAGTACCTGGAATAATATATTCTCTTTTAATTCCATGTCTCTCACAAAATTCTTTGAAATATTTTGACAGAAATTATCCTCCCCTTTCTGAGAAAATTACCTTTAACTTCCTTCCTGTTTGATTCTCAACTAATGCCTTAAACATTTTGAACTTCTCAATCGCATCAAATTTTTCTCTCAGAAAGGAAACCCACGTAAGTCTGGAGAAGTCATCAATGACCAACATAAAGTAACATTCTCCTCCAGTTCCATCCTTTCGTGATGGTCCACACAGATCCATATGAATAATTTGAAGTGGTTTCTCTGAAGATGTGAAACTCTTCGATTTGAATTGAGCATGAGTCAGCTTCCCCATTTGACAGGATTCACATACAGATGTATGAGGCTTAGATATTCTTGGAAGATCTTTCAAAGAAACTTCATTATTCAACTTGACAATATGTTCAAAATTCAAGTGTCCAAGCCTTATGTGCCATAACCAACTTTCATCAAATTTTCTTAAATGGCATTCCTCCTTATCTTCCTTCAGAACATAGACATTGTTTTCAGTTCTAACCCCTTTTGCAGTCAACTCTCCTGTGTTCATTGTTTTTATTTTACAATATTTTGCAGTGAAAGTGACTTCACATCCTCTGTCACACACCTGACTGACACTAATAAGATTATTCTTTAATCCATCAACAAATAATACATATTGAGCTTTGCCTCTTCCATTACTTAAGCTTACTAGACCTTTACCTCTGATCTTTCCTGGAGCATCATTTCCAAAATTCACATTTCCTGATTTACTTTCTTTGAGTGATAGGAACTTACTTTTGTCACCTGTCATATGATTGGATCACTCGTTGTCAATATACCAGGGGTTCTTTTGTCTTTGAGCTGACAACACTAATCCACACTTGTTATATTCTTTCTGCTTCCAAACCTTGACATTTTCATCTCTGTGATTTGAATCTATCTTATAGTTCTTTAGGCGACAGTCTGCAGCTTTATGTCCATAATTATGGCAGATGTAACATTCTGGTTCATTGAATAAAGGAGCATAATGATTGTTATGCTTAATCTGCATCTTTTTCCCATCCATCACATGATTTGCAATCTGTGGTTGTTTGTTACTTGGTTGTCTCATTCTTTGTTGTGGCATATATTTATTCCTTGGGTGTCTTGATTGCTCATGTCTAAATCTTAAGGAACAATTTACAACTTTGTGGCCAAAGTTAGAACAGTAAAAACAATATCCATAGAAAAAATCTTTGTACCTGGAAAATGGTTGTCTTCCTTGAGCAGGCAGATTTCTTCCATGTTGATGATTTCCTTGAGGAGAGGGTGTATTATTTCTTTGTTCTATAGAGTCAGTTTTGGTACCGTTTTCTTCACTCCTCCTTGGTGGCTGATTATCTTCCTTTGTTTCTACAGGTTTGTTGTTGTCAATGGTTGTAGATTTGACAAACTTGATGGATTCTTTGTTCCTTGGTTGAATACTACTTGATCCATCTTCATAACCCAAACCAGTTTTCAACTTTGGATTCCTTTGTTGATTCATACTGGTGGCTAATCCTTCTGAGGCTTTAATACTTGTCAGGTTCTCGTGATATAAGGCCTGAAATTTCTCTAGATATTTTCTGACAGACACTACTTCAGATTCCAATTTTTCACCTTTTGTTTTGGCTTCCCTCAATTGTTGTTTGAGGATGTCTTCAATATTCTTAGTTTCTTCTAACTTAACCTTCAACAGAGTAATTTCTTCAGATGGTTAATTGCATGTTTTCTCATACCTTAGCAGTAACTGTTTTTGTTTTATTTTATTTTCTATGAGTCTATCAATCTCTTCCATGGCACTGACAAGTTCTCCTTTAAGAACTACTACTGCTTCACAATCATTGAAATCACTTATTGTATCTTCAGTGTTTATATCTTCTAAATCTATTAGCATGAAATCATTGATTTTACTTTCAATAGAAGAGTCACTCATCTGAAGGATCATCATCATTGTTTACACAAAGGATTTTCTTCTTAAAATTATCTTCTTTATACACCTTCTTGTGTTTGTGCTTCTCTTCATCATCATATGTCTGATCCTTTATTTTGTGAGGACACTTAGATGAAAAATGACCTATGTTACCACAGTTGAAACATTTGAAGCACAGTTTACCTTTGTATTTGCCTGATCCTTTCGTTAGTGTTCTCACAAAATTTGCTTCAATATCATCTATATCAGACTCTATGTTTTTCTCTTCTTTAGAGGATGCCTCTCTTGTAGTGGATTTACCTTTGGTGATTCTCATTTCATAAGCAGTTAGGGTTCGAAGAAGCTGATCTAGTGTCAACATTTTGAGATCAGTTATTTCCTCTATAGCAGAGACCTTTGAGTTAAATCTATCAAGAAGATATCTTAATATTTTCTAAACTAGAAAAGATTCATCTATCGTTTCACCTAGAACTTTCATAGTGTTGACAAGTTCTTCTATACATAAGAAGTACTTATTGATATTTTCATCTTCATCCATCTTTAACTTCTCAAATTTCAGTCTGTGAGTCTCAAGTTTTGTGTCTTTCACCTTTTCATTACCTTCATAACTACTTATCATCTTGTCCCACATAACGTTTTTTGAATCACAGTGCATGACTTTGACAAACTCAACTTTTGCAAGTCCATTGAGGATGTCTTTCATTTCTTTTGCATTAAATCTAAAATCTAGCTTATCATCTTTTGAGGCCAAGAATATAGGCTTCACATATCCAGTTTCAACGACATCCCAAACATCAACACCCAAAGACATTAAATATGTTCTCATCCTTATTTTCCAAAAGGCAAAGTTTGTTCCATCAAATCGAGGGGCTCTATTAGTTGAACTTCCTTCATGACTAGTCATGTTCAAGCTTATGGATCTAACTTTGATCAAAGGCACCGGCTCTGATACCAATTGTTGGAAAAATAACTAAGAGGGGGGGGTGAATCCGTTATATATATAAGCTTGAAACTTTTCATGTTCTTTTGTAAATATTTCTAGATTATTATTTAATGTGTTGTTGATAACTTAACATGCATAGATATACAATATTTGATCAAAATGCACATATCTTGCGATGATATGTTGGTGACTTCAATACATGTTTGTAGAGGCATGTGTTGGTGATGGTGGCCATCTGGTTGAGAGGTTACCTTGGTATATGATCCATCTGAGAGGATCCCAGGTTGGTCATGGAACCCACAGTTGATCGTAGAATAAAGACATGAAAGTCAGTATAATTGGGTAAGACTGTCATAGATGGATAGTACATGTCATTCCATTTCTGGTGATATATGATACACCACGTAGTTCCTCACGGTTGAGGAGATATGGCTATATGAAGTTGGATGAACCTCAAGAATATTCTAGAAGCCTCTAGAAGGTCATCAAGAAGCTTGACCAGTGAAGACAAAACTATGTATGGTCAGCCATGAACTACAACGAGGCAACCTAAAAAGGGAAAAAAAATACATAATAATAGACCATGAAGAGTTGTTAAACCAAAAAATCAACAATGAGGTTGTTAGATATTTTCCTAGCTAATCCAAGTCAAAATTTTATTCTTCTTTAACGCTTTACCAAATTCTTTATCAGATTTGTGAAAATATGTTGATTTTCCACACAATGAACTTACTCTGACCCAGTGCCACAAATGAAGCCCAAAGGAATATTCATATATAACACTTTCTTACATAATGAATACCCGTGACTCTCTGAAACAATTGCAACCACTCATGGCTCCTGTAATCCCAAATTATCCCGACTCATGCAATGTTGTTGTAGCAACTACTGATCAACGTGATATCTATATAGATATCCATGTCTTCGATCTCTCTCACATTCAATCAGAGGGACTGGAAGGCAAGGGATTTGATCTAGACTATGAGGAAAAACTCTTTCGATCAGAATTTAGAAGATGTTGTGAAGACTGGGGGTGTTTTCAGCTTACCAATCATGGAATCCCAGACCCACTTATCGAGAGAGTAGAAATCCTCTATAGGGACATCTTTAAGATCCCTACAAAGACCAAGGAGAAAAATTTCCGGTTATGATCAATCATTACATCAAAGGAGGACCTAGGACTCCTTTTTACGAGAGCATTGGCATAAGGCCCGATTTCGAAGCCATACATGAGCTCAACGATCTCATGTGTCCTCACGGAAACCAAATCTTCTGGTAGGACTTGTGCCTTGGATTTAAGTTTTTTCTTTTTAGGGTTTTAGGGTTCTTACTCTAAAATTTAGGGGATTTGTCTTTCTAATAAGTTTTAGGGTGATTGTTGTAAAACTATCTGGACATCATTGATCCATTACTATATATAATCATAGCAGCCAAGTTATGCCAGAGTATTTTGAGAGGATGAAGGAGTTGTCTGACCAAATCTGCAAGATACCAGATATAATAAATACGCAGAACAAAAATAAAATGCTAGTAATGGCAGAATAACAGTAATATAACCAGCATAATCTCCACAATAACATAGAAATAATATGAGAACAACAACCGAAATAGCAATTTGATTCAAAAAGCAATGCTCACAGGCCTCTTCAAGGGGGAAACCTCTAGTCAAGCAGCGCTCTATTACAATAATCTCCCAGCTAGGGTTTTCATACCCTCGACCCTTATTTATACTAAATATGTCTATTAAGAGAAGCATCTAGAGGAAGATCCTTCTAGAAGCGGAAGCTTCTATTAGGTCTTCTTACATCCACCTTATTCTCTTTTATTGAAAGGCCTTATTAATATTAACCTTTATTACATTCGAATACATTGATTGACCTATGTGCGAGTTAGGACCTTAACATTTCTGCCCCCTTAAAAACAACATTGTCCTCAAGGCTTGAGATGTGGAAACTACTGCAGAATGGTAGCTGGTTCCCAAGTGGCATCTGCTGGAGTCATATCTTTCCACTGTACTAGCACCTCCTTGATGGTTCTCTGACGCAGGCAATGCTCACGTTGGTCCAAAATTGCTTCTGGTTGTAGCCAAATGGATCCTTCTTCAGCTAACTCTGGAAGGTTGGTTTGAATTTGGCACCTGGTTCCAATCACCTTCTTCAAGCATGAAACATGAAAAACAAGATGTAGCTTCGACTGACTGGGTAGAGCTAATTGATATGCGATTTGTCCCACATGCTTGAGAACTGTGTAAGGACCATAAAATTTGGGCGCTAGCTTCTGACAATGCTCGGCATTGAGGGAAGTTTGCTTATATGGTTGCATTCGCAGAAACACCTGATCCCCTTTTTTAAATTGACGTTCAGAGCGACCTTGATCTACTTGCTGCTTCATGCGATTCTATGCCATGACCAAGTTCTCTTTAAGGGTACGAAGAATATCCTCTCAGATTGTAAGTGTTTGGTCAACCGCCTAGACCTTCGAGGTACCCGGTAAGTATGAGAGAACTGAAGGTGGCTTTTCTCCATATACCGCTTCAAAAGGAATCATGCAAGTGGCTGTATGGTATGTAGTGTTGTACCACCATTCGGCTAGGGGTAACCATTGAGCCCACTGGTGTTTTTTTTCAGAGGCAAAGCACCTCATATATGTTTCCAAACACTTGTTGACAGCTTCCATTTGACCATTCGTTTGGGCATGATAAGTTGAGTTGAGATGCAATTGTGTGCCTTGTAGCTTAAACAGTTCTTGCCAAAAATTGCTTGTGAAAGTTGGGTCATGATCAGAAACAATAGAGTGCGGCATGCCATGAAGCTTGA